>JBBGZY010000752.1:3352500-3507160 GCA_037952925.1 Lithobates clamitans | reverse complement strand
TGACTGGGTATGGCTGGGTATAGCTGGGTATTGTGGAGTAGTGCAGAGTATTGCAGGGTAGTGCAGAGTATTGCAGGGTAGTGCAGAGTATTGCGGGGTATTGCAGAGTATTGCAGGGTATTGGGGAGTATTGCAGGGTACTGCAAAGTATTGCAGAGTATTGCGGGGTATTGCAGAGTATTGCAGAGTATTGCAGAGTATTGCGGGGTATTGCAGGGTATTGCAGAGTATTGCGGGGTATTGCTGGGTATTGCAGGGTATTGTGGGGTATTGCAGGGTATTGCGGGGTATTGCAGAGTATTGCGGGATATTGCAGGGTATTGCAGAGTATTGCGGGGTATTGCGGAGTATTGCAGAGTATTGCAGAGTATTGCAGGGTATTGCAGGGTATTGCAGAGTATTGCAGGGTATTGCAGGGTATTGCAGAGTATTGCGGGGTATTGCAGGGTATTGCAGAGTATTGTGGGTTATTGCGGGGTATTGCAGAGTATTGCAGAGTATTGCGGGGTATTGCAGAGTATTGCGGGGTATTGCAGGGTATTGTGGGGTATTGCGGGGTATTGCAGAGTATTGCAGGGTATTGCAGAGTATTGTGGGGTATTGCAGAGTATTGTGGGGTATTCTGGGGTATTGCAGAGTATTGCGGGGTATTGCAGAGTATTGTGGGATATTGCAGAGTATTGTGGGGTATTGCAGAGTATTGTGGGGTATTGTGGGGTATTGCAGAGTATTGCGGGGTATTGCAGAGTATTGTGGGGTATTGCAAAGTATTGCAGAGTATTGTGGGGTATTGCAGAGTAGGGATGAGCTTCGAGTTCGAGTCGAACTCATGTTCTACTCGAACATTGGCTGTTCGCAAGTTCGCCGAACAGCGAACAATTTGGGGTGTTCGCGGCAAATTCGAATGCCGCGGAACACCCTTTAAAAGTCTATGGGAGAAATCAAAAGTGCTAATTTTAAAGGCTTATATGCAAGTTATTGTCATAAAAAGTGTTTGGGGACCCGGGTCCTGCCCCAGGGGACATGGATCAATGCAAAAAAAAGTTTTAAAAACGGACGTTTTTTCAGGAGCAGTGATTTTATTAATGCTTAAAGTCAAACAATAAAAGTGTAATATCCCTTTAAATTTCGTACCTGGGGGGTGTCTATAGTATGCCTGTAAAGGGGCGCATGTTTCCCGTGTTTAGAACAGTCTGACAGCAAAATGACATTTGGAAGGAAAAAACTCATTTAAAACTACCCGCGGCTATTGCATTGCCGACAATACACATAGAAGTTCATTGATAAAAACGGCATGGGAATTCCCCACAGGGGAACCCCGAACCAAAAAAAAAAAAAAAAAAATGATGTGGGGGTCCCCCTAAATTCCATACAAGGCCCTTCAGGTCTGGTATGGATATTAAGGGGAACCCCAGCCAAAATTTTAAAAAAAAATTGACGTGGGGTTCCCCCTAAATTCCATACCAGACCCTTCAGGTCTGGTATGGATTTTAAGGGGAACCCCGCGCCAAAAAAAAAAAAAAAAAATGGCGTGGGGTCCCCCTAAAAATCCATACCAGACCCTTATCCGAGCACGCAACCTGGCAGGCCGCAGGAAAAGAGGGGGGGACGAGAGTGCGGCCCCCCCCTCCTGAACCGTACCAGGCCACATGCCCTCAACATTGGGAGGGTGCTTTGGGGTAGCCCCCCAAAACACCTTGTCCCCATGTTGATGAGGACAAGGGCCTCATCCTCACAACCGTGGCCGGTGGTTGTGAGGGTCTGCGGGTGGGGGGCTTATCGGAATCTGGAAGCCCCCTTTAACAAGGGGACCCCCAGATCCCGGCCCCCCCCCTGTGTGAAATGGTAAGGGGGTACTTACCCCTACCATTTCACTAAAAAACTGTCAAAAATGTTAAAAATGACAAGAGACAGTTTTTGACAATTCCTTTATTTAAATGCTTCTTCTTTCTTCCTTCATCTTCTTCTTCTTCTGGTTCTTCTGGCTCTTCTGGTTCTTCCTCCGGCGTTCTCGTCCAGCATCTTCTCCGCGGCGTCTTCTATCTTCTTCTCCTCGGGCCGCTCCGCACCCATGGCATGAGGGGAGGCTCCCGCTCTTCTCTTCATCTTCTTCTCTTCTTCATCTTCTTCTTCTTCTTCCTTCTTCTCTTCTTCCTGTCTTCTCCGGGCCGCTCCGCAGCCATGCTGGCATGGTGGGAGGCTCCCGCTGTGTGACGGCGTCTCTTCGTCTGACGGTTCTTAAATAACGGGGGGCGGGGCCATCCGGTGACCCCGCCCCCCTCTGACGCACGGTGACTTGAGGGACTTCCCTGTGACGTCACGGGGAATGCCACAGGGAAGTCCCGTCATGTCACCGTGCGTCAGAGGGGGGCGGGGTCACCGGGTGGCCCCGCCCCCGTTATTTAAGAACCGTCAGACGAAGAGACGCCGTCACACAGCGGGAGCCTCCCTCCATGCCACAGCATGGCTGCGGAGCGGCCCGGAGAAGACAGGAAGAAGAGAAGAAGGAAGAAGAAGAAGAAGAAGAAGATGAAGAAGAAGATGAAGATGAAGAAGAAGATGAAGAGAAGAGCGGGAGCCTCCCCCCTCATGCCATGGGTGCGGAGCGGCCCGAGGAGAAGAAGATAGAAGACGCCGCGGAGAAGATGCTGGACGAGAACGCCGGAGGAAGAACCAGAAGAGCCAGAAGAACCAGAAGAAGAAGAAGATGAAGGAAGAAAGAAGAAAGAAGAAGCATTTAAATAAAGGAATTGTCAAAAACTGTCTCTTGTCATTTTTAACATTTTTGACAGTTTTTTAGTGAAATGGTAGGGGTAAGTACCCCCTTACCATTTCACACAGGGGGGGGGCCGGGATCTGGGGGTCCCCTTGTTAAAGGGGGCTTCCAGATTCCGATAAGCCCCCCGCCCGCAGACCCCCACAACCACCGGCCACGGTTGTGAGGATGAGGCCCTTGTCCTCATCAACATGGGGACAAGGTGTTTTGGGGGGCTACCCCAAAGCACCCTCCCAATGTTGAGGGCATGTGGCTTGGTACGGTTCAGGAGGGGGGGGGGGCCGCACTCCCGTCCCCCCCTCTTTTCCTGCGGCCTGCCAGGTTGCGTGCTCAGATAAGGGTCTGGTATGGATTGTTAGGGGGACCCCACGCCGTTTTTTTTTTTTTTTTTGGCGCGGGGTTCCCCTTAAAATCCATACCAGACCTGAAGGGTCTGGTATGGAATTTAGGGGGAACCCCACGTCAATTTTTTTTTTTAATTTTGGCTAGGGTTCCCCTTAATATCCATACCAGACCTGAAGGGCCTTGTATGGAATTTAGAGGGACTCCCACATCATTTTTTTTTTTTAATTTTGGTTCGGGGTTGCCCTGTGGGGAATTCCCATGCCGTTTTTATCAATGAACTTCTATGTGTATTGTCGGCAATGCAATAGCCGCGGTAGTTTTAAATGTGTTTTTTCCTTCAAAATGTCACTTTGCTGTCAGACTGTTCTAAACACGGGAAACATGCGCCCCTTTACAGGCATACTATAGACACCCCCCAGGTATGAAATTTAAAGGGATATTACACTTTTATTGTTTGACTTTAAGCATTATTAAAATCACTGCTCCTGAAAAAACGGCCGTTTTTAAAACTTTTTTTTGCATTGATTCATGTCCCCTGGGGGAGGAACCGGGTCCCCAAACACTTTTTATGACAATAACTTGCATATTAGCCTTTAAAATTAGCACTTTTGATTATTCATGTTCGTCTCCCATAGACTTTAACGGCGTTCGCGTGTTCGAACGAATTTTTTTCCTGTTCGCATGTTCTGGTGCGAACCGAACAGGGGGGTGTTCGGCTCATCCCTATTGCAGAGTAGTGCAGAGTATTGCAGGGTAGTGCTGGATATTGCAGGGCATTAGAGTATGGAGGGATGGCTGAGCATGGATGGATGGATCCATGGATGTGACTGTATTTGTCACTGAACAGCGCTGTGGGCACTACAGATCCAGCCCACAGCGCTGCTACCATCCGATCCCTCCCCCTCTCCTTCTCCTCTGTACTGATCTGTACAGATAGGGGAGGGAGGAACCAGCGTCATGACATGACACCGGTTTGTTTACATGTGATCGCTCCGTCATTTGACAGAGCGATCACATGGTAAACAGCCGCGATCAGCGGCCATTTACCGTGATCTATTATGTGCCGGGTCCTGTGGACCTGGCGGTCACTAATGTTCTCGGGTGCACGCCCCAGGGGGCGCGCGAGAGCAGGATTCTGGGAGGACGTCCATGGACGCCCTCCCAGGATAAGCCGACCTCGCTGTAGCCTTTCGACCTATGAACGTCTTGCGTCACCTCCAGCTAGACGATCACAAGCCGATTACTACGGATCTTAATATTTCACGCTTATCAATATCTTTCAAAATGTGAGTACGATCTTTATATATGTTACAATAAAGCTTTTTAAATGGTTTCACACTCTTTTCTATGGTGAACATATTCTAAGCCGGTAAAGCAACATTTAAAGCACGGACCGGGGACATCCAGGGCTGCTACACAGTGGCAGACACTGTGATTGCTTATACCCCTGCAGGGGTGTTTTCATCCGGTGAGTGAGTGCAAGCATAATAAGATCACGGTTAAGAAGCACCATCACAAAGCCAGCACTTGGACAAGAAGCTGTTTATAACAACATCTCTTATCAATGAGGACTTAACCCTTTTTGAGCTATATTTAAAAAAAAGACTTTTTGAGCTATTTAAAAAGACTCTTCATCATAAAAATACGCATATATTACCTTTTCCAGCAAGTACTGGGCTTTTGAAGCACAAGTCACTTTGTTAATTGTTTAAGCACAAAGTCACTTTATTATTTTAGTATAATTAGAATGCAATGGTATGTGATATATAGGATCGCAACCTTTTCACTTACAACTAATATTTAGCATAAGGCACTTTATCTATAAGTATTTACATATTTGCAATTAGCAAACACTTTTTTTTCACTTTCAGCTTAGGCGCAAAGATATGTGAAATAAAACTGCAGCTTCTATTTGCGTATTTATCCATTCCCACCTGGAAGTAACATCCAGGAGGGGCAACCTACACCACTTCTTACTATTTTGACATAACAGCCACCAGAGGGTGTAGTACAATGGAAAGCAAATACAAATCTGGCTTTTAAGGCTATATCACATACCAGGTCTCATACATTCACTTTGCATTTTTTATTTCCATTTGTTCACATATTATGTTTTGAATAAGTTTGATTGCAAATAAGTCACTTTTAGCACCATACTGTGTTCTAGGTTCACATACACAATATCCTAGACTTTTGCAAGACAGCATATACAATTTAAAATATTTAGCCCCTATATCTTAATTAGGCCATCATATAAGGCACAGGAGGGTAGCCTACTAATAAAATTGTACCACACTAGAGCTGCGCCATACCTACATTTGTCTTTTGTTTATATTTTAGTATTCTCCACCTAGGTGGAATTATACCTGTAGAGGCAGCAGCTCCTAACATATTTGGAAAGTACCACTATCCATAGCGCGGATCCACTCTACCACCATAACATGCCCCAAAAAAATTGTCTGGAGCCGCCCCTGCCCGGATTGGATTTGAATTTTGCTGCCCCATCCCTCCCTCCAAGTTTTTTCTCTATCTTATCTTCTTAACATGTGGTAGTCATATCCGAAAAAGTAACTTAAGGAAGATAGAAGATAGAAGAAAGAAGAAAGAAGAAAGAAGAAGCATTTAAATAAAGGAATCGTCAAAAACTGTCTCTTGTCATTTTTAACATTTTTAACAGTTTTTTTGTGAAATGGTAGGGGTACTTTTGTACCCAATTACCATTTCACACAGGGGGGAGGGCTGGGATCTGGGGGTCCCCTTGTTAAAGGGGGCTTCCAGATTCCGATAAGCCCCCCGCCTGCAGACCCCCACAACCACCGGGCAAGGGTTGTGGGGATGAGGCCCTTGTCCCCAATGTTGAGGGCATGTGGCCTGGTACGGTTTAGGAGGGGGGGCGCTCTCTCATCCCCCCTCTTTTCCTGTGGCCTACCAGGTTGCGTGCTTGGATAAGGGTCTGGTATGGAATTTTTAGGGGGACCCCATGCCATTTTTCTTTTATTTTGGCCGGGGTTCCCCTTAATATCCATACCAGACCTGAAGGGCCTAGTATGGAATTTAGGAGGTCCCCCCACGTAATTTTTTTTTTTTTAATTTTGGTTCGGGGTTCCCCTGTGGGGACTTCCCATGCCGTTTTTATGAATGAATATGTTATGTGTATTGTTGGACCGGCAATTCATTAACCACTTGCCGACCACCTCACGCAGATATACTGCGGCAGAATGGCACGGGCAGGCAAAATCATGTATCTGTACGTGATCTGCCTCCCGTGGGTGGGGGGTCCGATCGGACCCCGCCCGGTGCCCGAGGCGGTTGGCTTGTGTCTGGGAGCGATGAGAGGTGAGGGGGAGACCATCCATTTGTGGCCCCCCCTCGCGATCGCTCCCAGCCAATCAGCTTCTTCCTCTGCTGCTGTATGCTAAACAACAGCAAAGGAAATTATGTCATCTCTCCTCGGCTCGGTATTTTTCGTTCCGGCGCCGAGGAGAGAAGACTTCACTGTGAGTGCACAACACACACACACACAGTAGAACATGCCAGGCACACAATACACCCCGTTCCCCCCTCATCACCCCCCCAATCACCCCCCCCGTCACACTGACAACAAGCAGTTTTTTTTTTCTGATTACTGCATTGGTGTCAGTTTGTGACAGTTAGTGTGGTAGGGCAGTTAGTGTTAGCCCCTTTAGGTCTAGGGTACCCCCCTAACCCCCCCTAATAAAGTTTTAACCCCTTGATCACCCCCCGTCGCCAGTGTCACTAAGCGATCATTTTTCTGATCGCTGTATTAGTGTCACTGGTGACGCTAGTTAGGGAGGTAAATATTTAGGTTCGTCGTCAGTGTTTTATAGCGTCAGGGACCCCCATATACTATCTAATAACTGTTTTAACCCCTTGATTGCCCCCTAGTTAACCCTTTCACCACTGATCACCGTATAACTGTTACGGGTGACGCTGGTTAGTTTGTTTATTTTTTATAGTGTCAGGGCACCCGCCGTTTATTACCTAATAAAGGTTTAGCCCCCTGATCGCCCGGCGGTGATATGCGTCGCCCCAGGCAGCGTCAGATTAGCGCCAGTACCGCTAACACCCACGCACGCAGCATACGGCTCCCTTAGTGGTATAGTATCTGAACGGATCAATATCTGATCCAATCAGATATATACTAGCGTCCCCAGCAGTTTAGGGTTCCCAAAAACGCAGTGTTAGCGGGATCAGCCCAGATACCTGCTAGCACCTGCGTTTTGCCCCTCCGCCCGGCCCAGCCCAGCCCACCCAAGTGCAGTATCGATCGCGATCGATCACTGTCACTTACAAAACACTAAACGCATAACTGCAGCATTCGCAGAGTCAGGCCTGATCCCTGCGATCTCTAACAGTTTTTTTGGTAGCCTTTTAGTGAACTGGCAAGCACCAGCCCCAAGCAGCGTCAGGTTAGCGCCAGTACCGCTAACACCCACGCACGCACCGTACACCTCCCTTAGTGGTATAGTATCTGAACGCATCAATATCTAATCCAATCAGATCTATACTAGCGTCTCCAGCAGTTTAGGGTTCCCAAAAACACAGTGTTAGCGGGATCAGCCCAGATACCTGCTAGCACCTGCGTTTTGCCCCTCCGCCCGGCCCAGCCAAGCCCACCCAAGTGCAGTATCGATGATCACTGTCACTTACAAAACACTTGATTGGGGTATTGCCCACATTATCGGCTGTATGCCATCACCCAATACCCAATTACCACCTTACCAAATTAAAATAATTAAGCCAGACAACTTGTTTTTGGGTTAAAATGGCTATAGCAGCCTCTTTATTACACAAAAAACAAACCATAACAAAACTTTAATAAAAGAAATAACTGACTTGAAAAAACTGCATAGGATTATTGAAGGCACCCTTGACTGCTCAAATTTCTGTATCTGGCACTACCTCGCCTATTACGGCCCCCAGCCGTGCTTTACGCCAGGTCTGGGACAAATTTAGGCAAATTCACCAGCCAATACAGCCAACTATTACTCCCGCCCTTATTAGGGCAGGTACACCCCTACCATAGATGGGCCCAACCCATCTTTTTCCAAAGAAATTCACTATCCCCGCCTTCAAAAACCCTACGACCTCTGCCAAGACTCCTGACTAGGGATGAGCCGAACACCCCCCGGTTCAATTCGCACCAGAACCTGCGAACGGACCGAAAGTTCGCACGAACGTTAGAACCCCATTGACGTATATGGGACTTGAACGTTCGAAATCAAAAGTGCTCATTTTAAAGGTTAATTTGCATGGTATTGTCCTAAAAAGGGTTTGGGGACCCGGGTCCTACCCCAGGGGACATGTATCAATGCAAAAAAAACGTTTAAAAACGGCCGTTTTTTCGGGAGCAGTGATTTTAATGATGCTTAAAGTAAAAAAAAAAAAAGTGAAATATTCCTTTAAATATCGTACCTGGGGGGTGTCTATAGTATGCCTGTAAAGTGACGCATGTTTCCCGTGTTTAGAACAGTCCCTGCACCAAATGTCATTTTTAAAGAAAAAAATCTCATTTAAAACTGCTTGCGGGTTTAATGTAATGTCGGGTCATGGCAATATGGATGAAAATCAGTGAGACAAACGGCATGGGTACCCCCCAGTCCATTACCAGGCCCTTTGGGTCTTGTATGGATATTAAGGGGAACCCCGCACCCAAATTAAAATAAGGAAAGGTGTGGGGCCACCAGGCCCTATATACTCTGAACAGCAGTATACAGGCGGTGCAAACAAGACAGGGACTGTAGGTTTGTTGTTAAGTAGAATCTGTTTGTAATTTTGAACGGGTACATTTTTAACGTGTTTAGCTCCAGCCAAAAAATCTTTTTTAAGCTTTTTGGAAAACATAGGGAAGGGTTATCACCCCTGTGACATTTGTTTTGCTGTCTTTCCTCCTCTTCAGAAGATTTCACCTCACTTTTTGTCCCAATGAAAAATGTTTTTTGAAAATTTGGGTTTTTTTGTGGAACAAGGATTGGAAAGCATCAGTGGAAAGGAGAATTTTTTTCCCCATATTAACTCTTACAGGAGAGAATTTCCCTTCCTAGGGGTAGATTTCATCTCACTTCGTGTTGTCTCCTTCCGTTTGCAAGTAGGAGTCGTTTGTAAGTTAGATGTTTGAAAGTAGGGTCCTGCCCCTATATACTCAGCAGAAATTTGGGCCTTAGGTGTTGCTGTGGCCACAACACTGTAAGCCCTCACAGGGCCCTGCTGTGAAATATTAGATCAAGAATTGTAATTACATGCCCCTGTTGAACAGGAGCTGAAAAATTAGGCCTTAGGCACTGGTGCTGGTGCCACAACACTGCAACCCCTCACAGACACTCTAGTTGGAATGCAGGAACGAGCCCTGCTGCAAAGTATTGCATCAAAAATTGTAATTACACGCCCCTGTTAGACAGGAGCAGAAAAATTGGGCCTTGGGCACTGGTGCTGGTGCCACAACACTGCAACCCCTCACAGACACTCTAGTTGGAATGCAGGAACGAGCCCTGCTGCAAAGTATTGCATCAAAAATTGTAATTACACGCCCCTGTTAGACAGGAGCAGAAAAATTGGGCCTTGGGCACTGGTGCTGGTGCCACAACACTGCAACCCCTCACAGACACTCTAGTTGGAATGCAGGAACGAGCCCTGCTGCAAAGTATTACATCAAAAATTGTAATTACACGCCCCTGTTAAACAGGGGCTGAAAAATTGTGCCTTAGGCACTGGTGGTGGCGCCCAGAACCAAAAATGTTCTTACAAGCTATCAGCGTGATGATTGAGGAGGAAGAGGATAATTACTCAGGGATAGTCACTCAGCATCAGCATAGGCAGTCTTTGAAGGGATCTGAGATTTCAAAAAAAATTATTCGGTTACATCAGCATCAGGTGCTTAGTAGCTGGTGGTGATCCAAGACTGATTCATTTTTATGAAGGTCAGTCGATCGACCGAGTCGGTGGACAGACGCACCCTGTGATCGGTTACCACGCCTCCAGCAGCACTGAATGTGCGTTCCGAAAGAACGCTGGATGCAGGACAGGCCAGTAGCTCAATTGCATACTGTGCAAGCTCTGGCCAGTGATCCATCCTCAAGACCCAGTAACCCAGAGGATTTTCGGTGGGAAAGGTGTCCAAGTCTGATCTTGCCCCTAGGTATTCCTGCACCATGTAAAACAGACGCTGGCGATGGTTGCTGGAACCGATCATACCTTGGGGCTGCGGACCAAAAAATTGTCTGAACGCATCGGTCAGACGGCCACCTTCTCCACCGCTCCTTCTTTGACTGACCGAAGCCTCAGCAACACGTTGTCCAGAAACAGGAGTTTGTAACCTCCCAGTCTCTGGGAACGCGTTGCACAGACCTTTCTGCAAGGCCTCCCGAAGATGTTTCATCCTCTGCTCCCTCTGCGATGGCAAGATAAGGTCCGCAACCTTACCCTTGTAACGTGGATCAAGGAGGGTTGCCAGCCAGTATTAGTCCTTCTCCTTGATACCACGAATACGAGGATCCTTATGCAGGCTTTGCAGGATCAGGGAGGCCATGCAGCGTAGGTTTGCTGAGGCATTCGGTCCGGAGTCCTCTGGGTCACTAAGGACGACATGGTCCGCAGCCACCTCCTCCCAGCCACGTACAAGTCCATGTGTTTCTTGGGACTGATCCCTTAAAGACTGCTGCTGATGCTGAGTGCCAGACTCCACCTCCATACTGACACAATCTTCCTCCTCCTCCTCCTCCTCCTCCTCCTCCTCCTCTTCCTGTGTGATCGGCGGGCACGCAGGAACACTGTCTGGATAAAGGGGGCCTTGAGAGCTAAGGAAGTCCTCCTCTTCCTGCCTCTGTTCTGCCTCGAGTGCCCTGTCCATTATTCCACGCAGCGTGTGCTCCAACAGGTGGACAAGAGGGACAGTGTCACTGATGCATGCACTGTCACTGCTCACCATCCTCGTGGCCTCCTCAAATGGTGACAGGACAGTGCATGCATCCCTGATCATGGCCCACTGGCGTGGGGAAAAAAAAACAAGCTCCCCTGACCCTGTCCTGGTGCCATAGTCGCACAGGTACTCATTGATGGCCCTCTGCTGCGTGTGCAGCTGCTGCAGCATGGCTAACGTTGAGTTCCACCTGGTGGGCATGTCACAGATTAGGCGGTTCTTGGGCAGGTTAAACTCCTTTTGGAGGTCCGTCAGCCGAGCACTGGCATTATATGACCGGCGGAAATGCACACAGACTTTCCTGGCCTGCCTCAGGACATCCTGTAAGCCCGGGTACCTGGCCAAGAACCGCTGCACCACCAAGTTAAGGACGTGAGCCAAAGAGGGCCCATGGGTCATTTGTCCCTGTCGGAGGGCAGAGAGGAGGTTGGTGCCATTGTCGCAAACCACCATTCCTGCCTTAAGTTGGCGTGGCGTCAACCACCTCTGAACCTGCCCCTGCAGAGCTGACAGAACCTCTGCCCCAGTGTGGCTCCTGTCCCCCAACCACACCAGCTCAAGCACCGCATGGCATCTTTTGGCCTGCGTACTTGCGTAGCCCCTTGAACGACTACGGAGCACCGCTGGTTCCAAGGAAGAGGCCATGGAGGAAGAAGAAGAGGAGGGGGTGGAGGAGAGAGGTGTGTCACAATCATTAGCATTTTGGAGGCGTGGTGGCGGAACAACCTCCAACACTACTGCACCTTGTCCTGCATCCTTCCCAGCTGCCAGCAGAGTCACCCAATGCGCCGTGAAACTTAGGTAATGTCCCTGTCCATGCCTGCTGGACCATGAGTCAGCGGTAATATGCACCTTACCGCTGACCGCCCTGTCCAGCAAGGCATGGACATTGCCTTCCACATGCCGGTAGAGAGCCGGAATCGCCTTCCGTGAGAAAAAGTGGCGTTTGGGTACCTGCCACTGAGGAACCGCACATTCCACAAACTCACGGAAGGGGGCAGAGTCTACCAACTGAAAAGGCAGCAGTTGAAGTGCTAGCAATTTTGCCAAGCTAGCATTCAACCGCTGGGCATGTGGATGGCTGGGAGCAAACTTCTTTCGGCGGTGCAGCAGCTGGGGCAGGGAAATTTGCCTGGTACAATCTGACGTCGGTGTACCAAAAGCAGATTGCCCACAAGTACTTGGCTGTGACACACCTAATTCTACACCTTCATTCCTCTCAGTGCAGGTCTCAGAGAGGACTGAAGGTCTAGTGGGGTTGGAAATCTCAGCTGATGAGGAGCAAGGAGAGGTCCTCTTTGTTCTTTGGTGTGGGTCTTTTAGATGCGCTTGCCAACGAACTGCATGGCAGGTCAACATATGTCTGGTCAAGCATGTGGTGCCCAAGCGGGAGATGTTTTGGCCACGTGAGATACGCTTGAGACATATGTTGCAAATAGCAGCGGTGCGATCTGATGCACTCGTCTCAAAAAAGGCCCACACCAAAGAACTTTTTGAATAACGCGCAGAGACTGCAGCGCCCTGCACATGTGATGCAGTCAATGTGCTGCCCTTAGGCTGGCCCCTGGAGGGCATCCTGCCTCGTTGGTGATGTGCCGCCTCCTCCTCCTCCTCCTCCTCCTCCTCTCTCCTATCAGGCACCCACGTTGAGTCAGTGACCTCATCATCCCCTCCCTCCTCATCACTGGAGCAAACCTGGCAGTATGCTGCAGCAGGGGGAGCATGACTGCCAGATTGCTGTCCTTCTTGGGCACCCCCTCTGTCCGTGCTCATGTTACTGCCTTCATCGAGCTCAGTATCATCATCAGAGCCTTCCAAACGCTGGGCATCCTCCTGGAGCATGTACCCAACACTGTGGTCAAACAGTTCGAGGGACTCCTCAGGAGGACATGGTGGAGCTTGGTAAGTAGTCACTGATGACATTGAGCCAAGGGAAGAGGCCGCTGCTTTGCCAGACAAAGCACCCTGGGCATGGGTGAGAGAGGATGAGGAGGATGAGGACGGCTTGGTCATCCACTCGACCAAGTCTTCCGCATGTTGCGGCTCAACACGGCCAGCTGCCGAAAAAAAGGCCAAGCGTGTCCCATGGCCACGTGCTGATGAGGATGCACCGTCTCCACGACCAGCACTAGACACAGAGCCTGCTTGCCCTCTCTTATTGGCTTGTGACTGTCTGCCTCTCCTTCTTGGCCTTCCAGACATACTAATGGCCTGTAGCTGCACTAAGCTGGGATATATATATATATATATATATATATATATATATATATACTGCAGCTGGCAAAATCAACTGCCTGCCTGTAGTATGAGAACACCACCAACCTTCTACAGGTAGCTTTAGCTGAACACTGTGAGGTGGACGCACCCCACTAATTTGTAGGTTTAGCAGAACACTGTGAGCAGGACGCACTGCACTAACTGTAAATAGTCTAGCTGCCTGACCGTGGTACTAATAGGATCAAAAGAACACCAGTAATTTTCTTCAGGTAGCTTTATATACTGTAACAAGACAAGCCTGTCTGTCAGTAGGAAGATAACAGGAACAGATCTAGCTGAACACTGTGAGCAGGACGCACTGCACTAACTGTAAATAGTCTAGCTGCCTGACCGTGGTACTAATAGGATCAAAAGAACACCAGTAATTTTCTTTAGGTAGCTGTAAATACTTTACCAAGACAAGCCTGCCTGTCAGTAGGAAGATAACAGGAACGGATCTAGCTGAACACTGTGAGCAGGACGCACTGCACTAAATGTAAATAGTCTAGCTGCCTGACCGTGGTACTAATAGGATCAAAAGAACACCAGTAATTTTCGTCAGGTAGCTTTATATACT
This sequence comes from Lithobates clamitans, assembly GCA_037952925.1. NCBI lineage: Eukaryota > Metazoa > Chordata > Amphibia > Anura > Ranidae > Lithobates > Lithobates clamitans. The sequence goes on along the minus strand of JBBGZY010000752.1, from coordinate 3,493,270 downwards.
GTAACAAGACAAGCCTGCCTGTCAGTAGGAAGATAACAGGAACGGATCTAGCTGAACACTGTGAGCAGGACGCACTGCACTAACTGTAAATAGTCTAGCTGCCTGACCGTGGTACTAATAGGATCAAAAGAACACCAGTAATTTTCTTCAGGTAGCTTTATATACTGTAACAAGACAAGCCTGCCTGTCAGTAGGAAGATAACAGGAACGGATCTAGCTGAACACTGTGAGCAGGACGCACTGCACTAAATGTAAATAGTCTAGCTGCCTGACCGTGGTACTAATAGGATCAAAAGAACACCAGTAATTTTCTTCAGGTAGCTTTATATACTGTAACAAGACAAGCCTGCCTGTCAGTAGGAAGATAACAGGAACGGATCTAGCTGAACACTGTGAGCAGGACGCACTGCACTAACTGTAAATAGTCTAGCTGCCTGACCGTGGTACTAATAGGATCAAAAGAACACCAGTAATTTTCTTCAGGTAGCTTTACATACTGTAACAAGACAAGCCTGCCTGTCAGTAGGAAGATAACAGGAACGGATCTAGCTGAACACTGTGAGCAGGACGCACTGCACTAAATGTAAATAGTCTAGCTGCCTGACCGTGGTACTAATAGGATCAAAAGAACACCAGTAATTTTCTTCAGGTAGCTTTATATACTGTAACAAGACAAGCCTGCCTGTCAGTAGGAAGATAACAGGAACGGATCTAGCTGAACACTGTGAGCAGGACGCACTGCACTAACTGTAAATAGTCTAGCTGCCTGACCGTGGTACTAATAAGATCAAAAGAACACCAGTAATTTTCTTCAGGTAGCTTTATATACTGTAACAAGACAAGCCTGCCTGTCAGTAGGAAGATAACAGGAACGGATCTAGCTGAACACTGTGAACAGGACGCACTGCACTAAATGTAAATAGTCTAGCTGCCTGACCGTGGTACTAATAGGATCAAAAGAACACCAGTAATTTTCTTCAGGTAGCTTTATATACTGTAACAAGACAAGCCTGCCTGTCAGTAGGAAGATAACAGGAATGGATCTAGCTGAACACTGTGAGCAGGACGCACTGTACTAAATGTAAATAGTATAGCTGCCTGACCGTGGTACTAATAGGATCAAAAGAACACCAGTAATTTTCTTTAGGTAGCTGTAAATACTGTAACAAGACAAGCCTGCCTGTCAGTAGGAAGATAACAGGAACGGATCTAGCTGAACACTGTGAGCAGGACGCACTCCACTAAATGTAAATAGTCTAGAAGATAACAGGAACGGATCTAGCTAAACTGAATACAGTGTATATATATATATATGCAACACCTGGGATGCATATATATACACAATACACTTTAAGTGCAGCTAACTGACTGACTATCCTGTCTAATCTAGCTAACTCAAATGAAATGACACTGTCTCTCTCTCTCTCTAAGCACACCGGAACACACTGCACAGGGCCGCAGTGCAGGCGGCCTTATATAGTGTGGGGCGTGTACTAAATCCCCTGAGCCATAATTGGCCAAAGCCTCCTTGGCTTTGGCCAATTACGGCTCTCTGTTCAGGCGGCGCTGTGATTGGCCAAGCATGCGGGTCATAGTGCATGCTTGGCCAATTATCAGCAAGCAATGCACTGCGATGCCGCAGTGAATTATGGGCCGTGACGCGCCACACGAATTTGGAGCGAACGGCTCATATCGTTCGCAATTCGGCGAACGACCGAACAGCCGATGTTCGAGTCGAACATGGGTTCGGCTCGAACACGAAGCTCATCCCTACTCCTGACGTGAAACTTTACGCCTGGGCGGTCCGCCACACCCACAGGGCTCTTTGAATGCCGTCTTGCAAGCCCAGAAACCAAAGATCAATCCCTACTGCATTCAAATGAACCCTGTCCCCTCTCAAGTACAACCACGGATCCTGCTCCAATTCCCTGTGACGAATCGCCAAACCGCCGTTGCGGACAAAAAATTTTGCTACAGCCTTATTGATCTTGATCCTGGCTCTGTTAATCCGCTCCACAGATACAGCCAAACGCCAGAAGGCCCTGGCCACCATGTCCGACCACACTACAATTGTGTCCGGGAACAGGGTACGCAATCTTAAGAGATCATATTTAATGTCTCTGCATAATTCCCTGGATTCCCAAATCATTTCCTCCCACATGAAGTAGAAGCACGTCAGGGGGCCTGTCAAGCCTGGCGTAATGGTGCACTTCTGGAAGAACCCTCGACCACAACATGCCCCTGACCCCGATCCACCTGATCCTGACCTGTTCACTGGAGAATCCCAACTGACGACCATCCTGCCTAACCTCAGCCCTCTTAGCCCCCCAGAAAACGTAAGAATGGCCCAGGATCCACACCAAACATTCCGAACCTGTAAAGTAACACAAAACATAAACAACACAAATCCCCAGCACCAAAACACACGACAAGAAACCAACAATTAAACACCAACAACATATAAGAAAAACACAAGAGACAGAAACACACGTAAAACATGATCACCTTCCCCCACTTAACCGTGTTTACCTACAACTTATCCAATCTCACAATAGATGAGGCCGCACATACAGTCGAAAACGTTGTGACTCCCATCTACCAAGTTGACGCACTAGCTTGTCTTCCGCTTCGGTGGCCGCTCCAATTCTGAAAGAATGGGAGGAGTAATTCTGTGTCGAAAAACCCGCAGCCAGGAGACACTTCTTGAAAACAGCCCCAAACTGAAACCTAGACAATGCAAACCCATTACTATGTTGGAGCAAAGGACCGCGGTCCGTGCCCCTGACCTCCAACCATTCCTGAACTGCCCGAACAGGGCACAAGGGCGAGCCCCTTACCTCCCCCAAAGTAACCCATGCACCTTTACCACCTTGGTCAGTTTTGGACCTGCGAATTAAAAGGGACACCACTTCACCCCTAAGCACCACATCAGCCCAGTCCAAACCACCACCACCCCGTTTTGACCTGCACACCAATTCTCCAATTCTGAACGCCCCAAAAAACGCCAAAATAAATGCCGTTCTAAAAAGCGCAGCCTCGTAAGGCGAGGAACAAACCTCACCCATGACACCTATGATAGCCCCTAGCATGCTGAATGAAACCGGGCGGCGGGAATCCCTTGTGTTCTTACCCCGCCTGTAGCCCCGCAAAACCCGTTTCACCAAAGCATGCTTGGTAACATCCCCAACCCCAGACAATTGAAACCAAACAGCCAAGCCGACATTTTCTGACCCAATTTGGATGCGGAAACTCCACCTTCCACATTCCTGCCAATGAACTCTAGCACCAAGCACAAATAGTCACCTTCGCTAGCACATCCACCTACCCCCCATTCGAGTGCAAGCCACTCCCCCCAAACCTTCTCATATGCGGTCCACGTAGCAGTGCACACAGAATCCTTGATGAGCCTTGTTACCGTTCGAATGCGATGTCCCATAAGTGGTCTGGGCAAGGCCTGCCATGTCGCTCCGCTCCCGGCGCCAACATTCTGAATCTGTCCCACTGTAAGTGAGACAAAGCATCAGCCACATTATTGGTCACACCCGGCACATGAACAGCATGAACATAACAATTCAGACACAAACATAACAGCACTAAATGCCTCAGAAAACGCACCCGGTGGGGAAGAAGCGGAAATTTTGTTAATAGCCTGTACAACCCCCAGATTGTCACAGTGAAAAAGAACCCGTTTGTTCCTAAATTCCTGCTGCCAAATTTCCACCGCCATCACAATGGGAAATAGCTCCAACAGCACCAGATTACCCAGTAAGTCCGCCTTGGGCCATGAGTCCGGCCATTCACCAGCACTCCACTGACTCCCCAAGATTGCCCCGGCCGCATCCGTATAAAGCTCCAAGTCGCACGCAGAAACCATTTCATCCATCCACAATGACCTACCATTGTACTGTGCCAGGAACAACTGCCATACCCGCAAATCGTCTTTGTGTGCCTTAGACAAACGCACAAAATGGTGTGGTGCCTTGACCCCCGACGTGGCCGGAGCCAAACGCCTGCAGAAGATCCTGCCCATGGGCATAATGCGGCACGCAAAATTCAACTAGCCCAACAATGACTGCAAGGAACGCAAGCGAATCTTGTTGCTGCTGAGGGCAAAGGACACTGCTGCCCGCATGTCCTCCACCTTATCAAAGGGGAGCCGGCACTCCATGCGCACTGTGTCAATCACAATCCCCAGAAATTTCAGCGTGGTAACCGGCCCTTCAGTTTTTTCTTGCGCCAAAGGTACACCGAATAACTCAGAATATGGCACCCCCTGCCCGCCGAAGGGCCAATCACCAAGAAATCATCCAGGTAGTGAATTATGGAATGCAAACCGGACACATCCCTCACCACCCATTCCAAAAAGGAGCTGAATGTTTTGAAAAGTGAAAAAGATACAGCACAACCCATAGGTAGGCAGAGATCGACAAAATAATGACCCTCCCACATGCAGCCCAACAAACGGAAGCTGTCGGGATGCACCGGAAGAAGGCAGAAAGCCAATTCTATATCCGTTTTCGCCAAAAGAGCCCCCTTGCCGAACTTCCGAACGCACACCCTCGGTGTCCCCCGTGGACTTCTTACCCCTCCTCAGCCGCCGTGACTGAGCTCTGCGATGATGCCTCTGCAGATGACGTAGCCACCACCGCCTGCCCTGCCCCCTCCTGGGGGGACATCACCGATACCCCTCCCGCTAGCCCCCCAGGCGAGCCCTGGCTGGCCACATCCCCTGATGAAATTATCGGAGACTGCGCAGCTGTCCATGCCGACGCCGGGGAAACAACCCCAGTCGCACTAGATGCCATGGAAACAACCCCAGTCGCACTTGTCCCAGTGTCGCACCTGGCTAGCACCTCACTGAAACCTGCCATGAATGCTTGTAGCAGTCCAGCCACACCAGTCATCCCAGCTGCCGTTGCCGGCACCACCGACGGCACCCCTAGCAAGGACCCCCCCCCTCACAGCCGTGTCGTGGCGAGTCCCATAAATGCAGTTCAAGCTGGCGAGGTGGCAAGCACAAGTAGTGTCCCGCTGCCACCAAGAAGACGAACACAGGCCCGTCGTGCCCATTGTGCCCTTCCTGCTGCATTCACCAATCCTAATTGGGAACCCACCACTTCTGCAGCGCCCGTACTTCCCCCATTCACATCCTCAACCAAATGCAGTCGGCTGCATGAGAGGCATTTTTATGTCCTCCCGAGTACCCCTACCCAACGAACCCCGCCAAAAAAGATGTCGTGTCTGCAGCAATCGCGGATATAGGCGTGACACCCGCTATTATTGTCCCTCCTGTCCTGACAATCCTGGTCTTTGCATTGGTGAATGTTTTGAACGCTACCATACAATAGTTGAGTATTAGCGTAGGGTACAGCATTGCACAGACTAGGCACACTTTCACAGGGTCTGCCATCGCATTTTGAGAGACCCAAACCATGGAACCGGTTACAGTTATAAAAGTTACAGTTACAAAAAAAAGTGTAGAAAAAAAAAACACAAAAAAATCTATGAAATTAAAAAAAATAGTTGTCATTTCATTGTTCTCTCTCTCTCTATTCTCTCTCTATTGTTCTGCTCTTTTTTACTGTATTCTATTCTGCAGTGTTTTATTGTTATTATGTTTTATCATGTTTGCTTTTCAGGTATGCAATTTTTTATACTTTACCGTTTACTGTGTTTTATTGTTAACCATTTTTTTTCTTCAGGTACGCAATTCACGACTTTGAGTGGTTATACCAGAATGATGCCTGCAGGTTTAGGTATCATCTTGGTATCATTCTTTTCAGCCAGCGGTCGGCTTTCATGTAAAAGTAATCCTAATGGCTAATTAGCCTCTAGACTGCTTTTACAAGCAGTGGGAGGGAATGCCCCCCCCACCGTCTTCCGTGTTTTTCTCTGGCTCTCCTGTCTCAATAGGGAACCTGAGAATGCAGCCGGTGATTCAGCCAGCTGACCATAGAGCTGATCAGAGACCAGAGTGGCTCCAAACATCTCTATGGCCTAAGAAACCGGAAGCTACGAGCATTTCATGACTTCGATTTCGCCAGATGTAAACAGCGCCATTGGGAAATTGGGAAAGCATTTTATCACACTGATCTTGGTGTGCTCAGATGCTTTGAGGGCAGAGGAGAGATCTAGGGTCTAATAGACCCCAATTTTTTCAAAAAAGAGTACCTGTCACTACCTATTGCTATCATAGGGGATATTTACATTCCCTGAGATAACAATAAAAATGATTAAAAAAAAAAATTAAAGGAACAGTTTAAAAATAAGATAAAAAAGCAAAAAAATAATAAAGGAAAAAAAAAAAAAAAGCACCCCTGTCCCCCCCTGCTTTCGCGCTAAGGCGAACGCAAGCGTCGGTCTGGTATCAAATGTAAACAGCAATCTCACCATGCACGTGAGGTATCAGCACGACGGTCAGATCGAGGGCAGTAATTTTAGCAGTAGACCTCCTCTGTAAATCTAAAGTGGTAACCTGTAAAGGCTTTTAAAGGCTTTTAAAAATGTATTTATTTTGTTGCCACTGCACGTTTGTGGGCAATTTTAAAGCATGTCATGTTTGGTATCCATGTACTCGGCCTAAGATTATCTTTTTTATTTCATCAAACATTTGGGCAATATAGTGTGTTTTAGTGCATTCAAAAAAGTGTGTTTTTTCCCCAAAAAATTTGTTTGAAAAATCGCTGCGCAAATACTGTGTGAAAAAAAAAATGAAACACCCACCATTTTATTTCTGTAGGGCATTTGATTTAAAAATATATATAATGTTTGGGGTTCAAAGTAATTTTCTTGCACAAAAAAATAATTTTTTAATGTAAACAAAAAGTGTCAGAAAGGGCTTTGTCTTCAAGTGGTTAGAAGAGTGGGTGGTGTGTGACATAAGCTTCTAAATGTTGTGCATAAAATGCCAGGACAGTTCAAACCCCCCCCCCCCCCAAATGACCCCATTTTGGAAAGTAGACACCCCAAGCTATTTGCTGAGAGGCATGTCGAGTCCATGGAATATTTTATATTGTGACACAAGTGGCGGGAAAAAGACAATTTTTTTTTTTTTTGCACAAAGTCGTCACTAAATGATATATTGCTCAAACATGCCATGGGAATATGTGAAATTACACCCCAAAATACATTCTGTTGCTTCTCCTGAGTACAGGGATACCACGTGTGAGACTTTTTGGGAGCCTATCCGCGCACGGGACCCGGAAAACCAAGCACCGCCTTCAGGCTTTCTAAGGGCGTAAATTTTTGATTTCACTCTTCACTGCCTATCACAGTTTCGGAGGCCATGGAACACACAGGTGGCACAAAACCCCCCCAAATGACCCTATTTTGGAAAGTAGACACCCCAAGCTATTTGCTGAGAGGTATAGTGAGTATTTTGCAGACCTCACTTTTTGTCACAAAGTTTTGAAAATTGAAAAAAGAAAAAAAACATTTTTTCTTGTCTTTCTTCATTTTCAAAAACAAATGAGAGCTGCAAAATACTCACCATGCCTCTCAGCAAATAGCTTGGGGTGTCTACTTTCCAAAATGGGGTCATTTGGGGGGGTTTGTGCCCTCTGGGCATTTTATGGCCTTCAAAACTGTGATAGGTAGTGAGGAGTGAAATCAAAAATTTACGCCCTTAGAAATCCTGAAGGCGGTGATTGGTTTTCGTGGCCCCGTACGCAGCTAGGCTCCCAAAAAGTCCCACACATGTGGTATCTCCATACTCAGGAGAAGCAGCTGAATGTATTTTGGGGTGCAATTCCACATATGCCCATGGCCTGTGTGAGCAATATATCATTTAGTGACAACTTTTTGTAATTTTTTTTTTGTCATTCACTTGGGACAAAAAAATAATATTCAATGGGCTCAACATGCCTCTTAGCAATTTCCTTGGGGTGTCTACTTTCCAAAATGGTGTCATTTGGGGGGGTTTGTACTGCCCTGCCATTTTAGCACCTCAAGAAATGACATGGGCAGTCATAAACTAAAAGCTGTGTAAATTCCAGAAAATTTACCCTAGTTTGTAGACGCTATAACTTTTGCGCAAACCAATAAATATACGCTTATTGACATTTTTTTTACCAAAGACATGTGGCCGAATACATTTTGGCCTAAATGTATGACTAAAATTGAGTTTATTGGATTTTTTTTATAACAAAAAGTAGAAAATGTCTTTTTTTTTCAAAATTTTTGGTCTTTTTCAGTTTTTGCGCAAAAAATAAAAACCGCAGAGGTGGTCTAATAACATCAAAAGAAAGCTCTATTTGTGGGAAGAAAAGGACGTAAATTTCGTTTGGGTACAGCATTGCATGACCGCGCAATGAGCAGTTAAAGCGACGCAGTGCCAAATTGTAAAAAGTGCTCTGGTCAGGAAGGGGGCTGAAGTGGTTAATAGCCGCGAATAGTTTTAAACGACTTTTTTTCCTTTGAAATGTCATTTTGCTGTCAGACTGTTCTAAACACAGGAAACATGCGCTCCTTTACAGGCATACTATAGACACCCCCCAGGTACGAAATTTAAAGAAATATTACACTTTTATTGTTTCACTTTAAGCATTATTAAAATCACTGCTCCCTCAAAAAACGTCCGTTTTTAAAACTTTTTTTTGCATTGATCCTTGTCCCCTGGGGCAGAACCCAGGTCCCCAAACACTTTTTATGACAATAACTGGCATATAAGCCTTTAAAATTAGCACTTTTGATTTCTCCCATAGACTTTTAAAGGGTGTTCCGCGGGTTTCGAATTTGCCGCGAACACCCCAAATTGTTCGCTGTTCGGAAAGTCACTGTTCGAGTCGAACATGAGTTCAACTCGAACTCGAAGCTCATCCCTACTTGAGAGCTTATTCATGTCGCATTGACTTCAGAGATGAGGAAGATTCCTATATGTCTAGCCCAGGGTTCCCATGTCACTTCAAATATTTTGGTGGTATTCATTATTGTACTGACCATTCTTCCTTGGGACATGATCCACAAAATCTTTCTCTTGGCGGCCAAGAGAGAAACCGTGGGCTGCTTCCAGGCCTTAGCTATTGTGATTTTCACTCCCAGAAGCATAAACATTATCAATTTTTGAGCATGTTTAGGGATCTTGGGGATGTGGGCATTCAGCAACGCTATTTGGGGGGATTTCGATACAGAGAGGCCTGAGACTCTCTGGATAAGATTAAACATTTTGTTCCAAAATCCTCTGATTCTCAGACATTCCCATCATATGTGAAGCATGGAACCTCAGGCTTGACATTCTCTAAAACTTAACGGGAAGGTAGAGGGAAACATCACTGTTAGTCTAGTGGGAACCAGGTACCATCTCATCAACACTTTCAGATTTGCTTCTATCAAGGATATGTTCATAATACCTTTGAAGGCTCTCGTTCCTGTTTTATGCCAATCCTTCAGGTCCCAGGTTTCCTGCAAGTCTCTTTCCCATGCTTCCATGTGAGGGAATTTGGAGGTGGGTTCTGAAAGTGATGTGTAAATTATGGATATACCCCCTTCTGCTCCATTGCTTGGCCACACCAACGCTCATATTGTGTGAACTCTGGGGGAGTGGGTTTGTTTTTCCATATAGAGAAGAGGAAGTGAGAGATATGAAAGTATCTAAATTTCTCGGAATCTGGGAGTTCCAATTTTTCCATGCAGTGTTTCAAAGAGATCGGGCCAGAGGTGGAGAAGTAGTGTCCAATACGGTACATCCTCTTGTCTAGCCACCATTGGAATGATTTGATGTCCATGCCTGGACTGAAATGAGGGTTATGGAAAATGTGAGCTAGTGGGCATATGTCAGATGTTACTGAAGGGAGATGTTTCATGTCATCTCATAATTTAATGAAGTGGGAAAGCGTAGGTGCCATTATTGGGGGCCTAGATTTTCAGGGACACCAAATGAGGTAGTCTAGGGTATGTGTTGGGACCGCCTGTCTCTCTATACTAATCCACTCAGGTTTCTCATAACTAAATTAGACTGTCAAGAGTTGGACCAGCCTAGCTGCTTGGTAGTATCTAAAGAGGCCAGGCATACCTAGTCCCCCTCGTGTTTTGGGGCTGTAGAGAATGCGTCAGGCTAGTCTGTATCCTTTCCTTCCCCAGATGAATTTAATTATCTTCCCCTGGAATGATTTGAGATGATCTCTTCTAATTGCTATCTGGAGGGATCTAAACAGGTAGAGGAGTCTGGGGAGTAGAGTCATCTTGATAGAGTGAATTTTACCTAGCCAGGATATGTTGTGTAGTGTCCAAGTCTGGAGATCAGTTTCAAGTTTGCGGTACATGGGAGGGAAGTTTGCCTGGTATAGTTGTTCGATCTTGGTGGTTAGAGTTATCCCTAGATATCGGATTGAAGAGCCACTCCATTTAAATTTGAAAGATGGTTTTAGCTGCTCGACCATTGGAGGTTGCAATGAGATATTTAGTGCTTGGGATTTGTTCATGTTAACCTGTAGCCCTGATATGTTCCTAAAGGATTCAAGGAGCTTGCTTATGTTGGGTAGAGAGGTTATTGGGGAGGTGACGAAAAGAAGGATATCGTCCGCGAATAGTGTGCACTTGTGGACAGTTTGTCTGCAACAAACACCTTTGATGTTTTGATCTGATCTAATCGCAATGGCTAGAGTTTCGATCGCAAGGGCGAAGATCAATGGGGGGCAGTCTTGCCTAGTCCCTCTGGCAATTTTATTGGGGTTGGAGTAGTAACCCTTCAGTCTGACCCTAGCTTCTGGTTCAGAGTAGAGGAATCAGAAAAGCCCCAGAAATTTCTCACCGAACCCCCAGCGTCTGAGGACTGAGAAAATGTAAGGCCAGGAGAGAGAGTCGAAGGCCTTCTGAAGGTCCAACGATAGAAGAAGACCCTCCTGGGGGGGGGTCTCTGTCCCATCCAGATTGAAGGATCGAGACAATGTCCACCGCCCGCCTTACTTGGTCTGAGCCTTGTCTCCCTGGAATAAATATCACTTGGTCTTTGTGAATATAGCAGTTGATAAAGGAGCTTACTCTATTAGCTAGAATTTTGGTAAGTATTTTTAAATCATTGTTAATTAGGGAGATGGGTCTGTAGTTTTCTACTCGTTCTGGTTCTCTATCAGGTTTGGGAATTACAGAAATGAAAGCTGCATTAAGGTGGGTATCTACTGGGTCCCCCTTCCGTTTAAAATTGAAAAATTTTGTTAGACGTGGGACTAGGGTGTCAGCGAAAGTCTTATAGTATTGAGCGTAGAAACCATCAGGACCAGGGGTCGAGCCACCTTTTCATTTTTTGATCACCTCCAGGGTTTCGACCGTTGAGATTGGCACTTCCATGATGTCTATATGGTCTTTATGTAGGGTGGATATAGGTAGGTTGTCTAAAAAGGAATCCATAGTGGAGTCATCTGCCGTGTTGCCTTTCTGGTATAATTCTGGTATAACTTGGTGTAGAATGCCTGAAATGATTGTAGGATGCATTGGGGATTTAGGGTCGTGGAGCTAGTAGAAAGCTTAGTAGCTAACATCATGCTCATCTTGTCTTTATGTTGATAGAATCTCGTGCCACTCCAGCGTATGGATTTCTTGGCCTTGACCGTGAACGCTAGGTTTAAAGCTATTCGGGTAGCGTCTAGCTGGGCGATTTGGACCTTTGACGGGTCTTTTTTGTGTTGTTTGCATAAAGTCTCTCTCTAGCTTCTCTATGTCTGAGGCTTTTTCTTTTTTAATGTATGATGCTATTTGAATTAGCTTTCCCTGGATCGTTGCTTTGTGAGCTGCCCATAAGGTCTCAGCCGAGGTTCCCTCTACGTCATTAAGGAGGAAATATTCTTTCAGTGCCTTGTCAAGTTCTAGGACCTTGACGGGGTCATCAAGTAAAGTTTCATTGAGTCTCCAGTGTGATGGGGGGGGTCTGGTGAGGTGGCCTTGTAAAGTGAGGGTAACCAAAGAATGGTCTGATAGGTCTGTGTCCTTAATGTAGGCTTTGTTTACTGAGGGTATATGTATCAATGAGATAAATATGTGATCAGTTCTGGAATACGATTGGTGAGGGTTCGAGAAATGTGTGTAGTCCCTTTTTGTCGGATTAAGTTCCCGCCAGATGTCGGCAAGACCTTGTTGGTAGATCAATTTCGCTATCCTGGAGCGGGTGAGTCATGCCGTGGGTGGTTTTGATTTGTCAAGACTTTGATCGAATTGGTATTGGAGTCTCCTCCAAATATCACTGTCCCTTCCAATAGTGGCCCTAAGGTTTGAAACATTATTTGAAAAAATTTGCCTTGCCCTTGTTGGGAGTATAGTGAGAGATGAATGAGAACAAGTGGTCATCTAACACCCCTTTACTAAGATAAACCTACCCTCTGGGTCCTTGTGTACTTGTAGGGCCTTAAACTTATATATTTTCGCAAATAGGATCGCTACACCCATCGTCTTATCTTTGGCATTTGCTAAGAAGAATTGGGGGTAGTGAGTATGGACAAAGGAGGGGGAGTACCGTATTGGGAAATGTGTCTCCTGTAGCAGAACTACTGCCATTTTTTGGGAGTGATATGCCTGTAGCACTTTTCTTCTCTTGATGGCCGAATTAAGGCCCTGAACATTATGGGAGACTATACTGAGGGAGGGGAAGAGCGTGGTGTTATTTGGCATGGCAAGTGGAGGAGAGGAGCATAACGTTACAGACATCACTTACATCTTGTGGTAGGAGATGGATCGATTTTAAGCGAAGCTTGGAGCCGGACCTGGGACCTGGAGCAGAAAGGTGGAGTAGGCATCTGCGGGCTGGCAACCAGAGAAAAAAGATTAGCAGGAAACAAGAAAAAGAGGGGAAAACAAAGTGCAAGTTGGTCTAACATGAGCCTGCGACGACGGCAGGGGCGGATCCAGGGGGGGCAACGGGGCAATTGCCCCCTCCGAGAAATGCAGGTGACTGTGAGAGCAGGGTGTGTGAGAGAGCCGCCGGGCGGCTCCGTGAGTGAGGGAGCCACTGGGCGGCTCGGTGACTGAGGGAGCCGCTGGGCGGCTCCGTGACTGAGAGAGCCGCTGGGCGGCTCCGTGACTGAGAGAGCCGCTGGGTGGCTCCGTGACTGAGAGAGCCGCCGGGCGGCTCGGTGACTGAGGGAGCCGCTCGGCGGCTCGGTGACTGAGGGAGCCGCTGGGCGGTTCGGTGACTGAGGGAGCCGCTGGGCGGCTCCGTAGGTGAGGGAGCCGCCGGGCGGCTCCATAGGCGGGAGAGAGCCACCACTCAATGTGTTTGTGGGCGACGGGGTAACGTTGTGGGAGATGCTGGAGGTTGTCTGGGGGGTATAGGCTAAAGTGGCAGGGCAATGACTTGCCTGCAGTCTGCATGTCCCCCTGTGTGCATGTCTCGTGGCTGAGACGCAGTGTTCATCTTGGATTCTGGATTCTGAATTGCGGTCCCAGGTCCCGGCGGGCCAAACTGCCTGACATAAGAGTGTTGCGGGGGTGTTCCCCAAGCGATTCCCACTGTCCGGGGGCGTCCTGCTGGCCTGGATCCGGGGCTAGGGTTGCTTGCTGGCTGAGGCAGTGAGGAGCTCCCGGCTTATGCGGCCATATTGGAAGCTTCCACGCATGCGTCTTCCTTAATTGTTTTTAAATGTTGTGTATGTGTAGGTAGAGAGGCAGAAGTTTGTCTAGGATATATTTTGCTAAATAGACTTTTTTTAAAATATATATTCAGTTTGTTTTAACATGTTTTTTAGGTTATGATTTATTATTGGAGAAGCACATGAAGCTCTCTTTTTGTGTAGTATTCATTATTAAAGTGGTTGTAAAGCCTTAAGGTTTTTTATCTTAATGCATTGAAGTGAAAAACCTTTTGTGCTGCAGCTCCCCCCACCCCAGTTCCCTTACCTGAGCCTGATGCGATCCAGCAATGTGCACAAGCCTAGCAGCTCCAGCCACTGTCGCTCTCCTCACTGGACAGATTGATAGCAGCTGTCTGTGTGAATGGGGGGGGGGCAGCTGATGAAAAGGAACGGCCTGGAGTGCTGGCAGGGGACCCCAAAAGAAAAGGCTTGAGCTGCCCTATGCAAAACCATTGTACAGAGCGGCTAAGTATAGGCATGTTTGTTTAGTTTTTTTTTTCTTTGAATTGAACATTTACAACCACTTTAATGCTTTCTGAGTCAGAGTGTTGTTTCTCCCTATTTTATTTTGTTTCTCTTTTTTAATGGCAATTTTGCTTTTTTACAATTCAATTTAATTTTTTTGTACAGGATTACTGCCTCCCTTTAGTTTTTTATCAGACAGGCCACATTGTACTGTACCAGAAAACCCTGTCTTAACTTATCCATGATGCTGGGTCATAATAAGGGCTAGGCTCTGCCCATCATGGTGGGCATACCCCCATAGGGATCCTAAGGGTTCGGGAACTATAGAAATAGACCACATCCATGAACTGGACTGGAAGTTAGCATCCTGCAGCTAACTTCACGTTCCCAAGGGAAGAACCTAATGCAGGATCCAGTGCCTGAAGCAAACATTACAGTCCGCCTCCAGATAGTGGGGTTTTGGTACAGTCCCTGGAGTTAGATAGAGCAATCAATTAGCAGTCAGATGATAAAAGATTAACAAACTTTTCAATTAGTTGTAGATACAGTATGTGAGTTAAGCCATGGCTGTTCCCATATGTTCCCATATGTAGATTTACCCATTTCAGACATCTGTGTTTCATACTTCCCTTTTGAGCATGGCTTTGCTGCCCCTCCATAGTCTCCATGTATTGTTGGTGTAACAACCTCTAAATTTGCCAATAAGCTACTTCCTTTACAAAGTTTTTATTTATTTATTTTTTACAAGAAATTCCTTTACAAAGTTTAAAGTGCACTTTAAATTTAAAAAAGTTAGGATTGTCAATCCTAAAGGGAAGTACTAATTGTGCATAAACTGTACCCTGAGAAATGTACCCTTTGTCTTGAATTCCTTCTAAAAATAACAGTGTTCTTCCTTGCATATGACGGTACCTGGTTCAATAGCTATATATCTGCAGTGTAAGATCATCTAAGGCACTGCTGTCTCTGACTGCTAGTCTCACAAAATTTGAAGTGGAATTTGATGATGTCACTGCTGTGCTGCTCACTGTTCTCCTTTCTGGACAGAAAGCTGCACCTGAGGACCTACGGTGCATGGATCTCACACAGCTTTTTCTTCACGTATTCTGTATCCATTCTTCCTTCGCTTCTTCTGCAGTTTCCTGATCATTACCCCACCAGTTATCAGTCGGACAACTGTGACATTGTGAAGCAAAGCCCTGCCAAAATGATTCCCTTCACACAGATACACAATGTAGAACAAAGCATAGTAGAAAAGTTGCTTTGTTCCTACTATATATATTTATCTTCGTATTTATTAGGTTGATACCTAAAGACTGCGTACAGCCAAAATGTTATTTTTTTGGACAGATTGGGGTAGGGCTAGAACTCATGTTGGGTTTTTACTTCAGTGTGTGATCCTTTAGGAAATTGTTCTCTCGTTTGCTGTTGGGGCAAGAATGTATGGGAAATCTCTATTGGTGACATTGTTATTTAAAATATATTCAAATAAATAATTATTTAAATATACATCCATAAATGTCATTACTTATTAACACTAAAACCACGCTAATGCATCACAATTTGGGTATTATACTGCACTTTAGGTAAACATTATATAGGCCCAGGTCTAACTCTTGATGGGGTAGTTATTTCCATTTCCAGAGTGGCTAGATTTGGATTAAGTGAAGTATTTTGTTTTCTAATTGTTTTCATTCATTATAAATATACTGCATTATTAGGCAGGATTTTTATAGTGCCGATAGTTTATGCATCATTTTACATAATAAAGGTAGAAAATACAATTATATTAAAATTCAGACCAAGAGGGTTAGGAGGGGCCTGATTGTGAGAGCTTACAATCTAATCACATTGTTTAATCAAATCTGTAACTTATTTGTCTAACCATTTTGGTTCCTTTGCTTAGATTAATTAACTATATTTTTTCATTAAAATGTTAGAATTAAATCTGATATCTAATAGTTTAAATATATTAAGGTGGACTGTGGAACTACTGCAATCACAAAATAGGTATACTCCCTGAGAAAGTCACATGACCAGTGACTCAACGTGTCGGAGGGAGCCAGTGACATCACTTCCAGTTGGGCGTAAATACCGAAAGTGGGGTGAGCATCTGATGTTTTTACATTTGAACACACTACTCAATGCTTTTATTTCTTTGTAAGTGCATTTTTATTCAAACAAATGGGTAAACTTATGCATTTTGTTGAGCATTGAGAGTTTTCCCATTTTTAATTTGAGCTATATGTGATTGACGGTTGCAAGGTCCAGTTCCTTAAAGAAAACACATGAAGTGGGAACTAATAGTTGGAAGGTGGATCCGCAAGAACTCTATATTAAAGTGCATGTGTCCTATACTTCATAGGTCAAAACATTGGGGTGAGCAGGCATTGCACCCAGTGGTGGATTGGGAATACACTGAGGATTTGACACTGGAGCACATTTTATTCACTCTTAAATTGTATACATTAAGGGGGAGATTTAATAAAACTGAGGCACAGACTGATGCAGCTGTGCATAGAAATCAGCTTCTTATGCTGCGTACACATGGTCGGATTTTCTGACGGGAAATGTTGGATGTGAGCTTGTTGGTTGAAAGTCCGACCATGTGCATGCTCCATCAAACATTTGTTGTCGGACTTTCCGCCAACAAATGTTGGCTAGCAGGTTCTCAAATGTAAAAACAAATATTGTTTGTATCATAAAACAGAGTGGTACTGTGGATACAGGTAGGGTAGGGAGCGTGCCACGTCCTATGAATAATTGTAGAAAAAAAGGGGGGGGGGGACTTTGGACTTTTTAGGCACAGTATTATAAAAATGAATAATTAATACAAAAAATGTTGTTTTTTTTTATTGAGAATAACATCTAAAAATACAGTTCCATAAAAGCCACAATAGATCTCTATAAATGTATACTAAATAAAATAAAACCGTTGCTGTACAAAACCATACAATCACAAAACAGAACTTGGAAGATGAGGACGTCATTCCATTGTGATGGAAGTCCGAGGATATGGCTATATGACAGACAAACAGTAAAGATGTTAGAATCAAAATAGAAGTGGGCTCAACATGTTGCACGTGCAATCACGCTTCTTCAGGAATATAGATTATTGTGGCTAAACAAACATAAAGAAAAAAATAAAAATATAATTGTATAACAATGATACAGATGTGGACTCAAACATTGTCATAGCTAGCAAGTCTCCATGTAACCAAACTCAACCAGCATCAGAAGAGCGATAGGGAACAGGCATGATCATTAAGGGGGCGTACATAACAATGTAAATAATGGCAGGAAAATAGCCTGGTTGATGTATAAAAAATGTATAGAAAATTCAAAAGAGTAGGCCCAATATTATTAGATATACATATAATGCTATAGATAGCTCTAACCTTATTAATTGGAATGTAGTTGTGGTCAAATAACTAGGTAAGGTAAGAGGAAGATAATACTTACTAAATTTTGTATATTAAGCAGAATGATTTAAAACCAGTAAAAAAGAGAAGAACACCTAGGAGGGAGGAGTCTGCTAATGGCGCTGAGTACGAGAGCGCCGTAGGACGCCGGGCACGTAGCTCCACAAGTCCTCTCCGATGCAGTGGGAAAAGCTGAGAAGCTTGCCAGCCTGAACTTCAGCCGTCCTCGATCCCCCCCCCCCTCTGGGACACCGGGCGCCCCACCGAGAACGAGGTGAGAAGGTTCCTTGTCATATGGGTGCTGGGAAAGGATCCGGGACTTTGAGAAGCGGAGCGGAGCACAGGAGGGAGCGTGAGGCTTACTGGAGTGGCCCCTCCTCTCCCCCTGTCCTCCGTGGAGAGACGGTCGGATCAGCCTGAGGGAGTGTAGGAGAGGGAGGAGGGAGAGCAGAACGGGGGACGGAGCGGAGAGGCACGGGGAGCGAAGGAGGCTTTCTGCTGTGTGTGTCTGCTGTGTCCCTCCGCATGTGACCCCCCCCTCCCTGCTGCTGAACGGAATACTTACAGCGAAGTCCCTGGGGAGAGGGGAGAGGGCGAGGTGAGAGAGAAAGGAGAAACCGATGCTTGAGGAAGCTGATCCCTGCCCCCCTGCAAGATAAGTGACATGGTCATCATTGAAATGATAATACTCTCTACCCGTTAAGGAAGAGGAGAGAGAGAGAGAGAAAAAAAGAAGAAGGAAAAGGTTTATGAAATATGTCTATTGGAAGAGAGGAAGAATGATACGGGTGTTCATCCTCTCGTGCCATTGTTAAAGAACATTTTTTTTTTTTTTTTCTTCAGAAAACACGAAACGATATATTTCTAATGCTCTGATTTGTGTGCAATGAATAATAATTAATTACTTATCACACAGCTGTCAGTAAGCAAGGGTAGGAAGAAGAAGGGGGGGGGGGGGGGAAGAAAAAAGAATCGAGATAACATGCATCATGAAACAGCCCTAAAATAAGCTTGCATTTGAGGGAGATATTGGTTTCGCCCCCCTCTGTGGGACAATCAATCGGATCAAACTGTGTGATAAATTCCTGTACTCTATGCAGCGATAGCTGAAACAGAAGTCTTCCTTCCTTGAGAGTGGTTTTGAGAACCAAACTTAATATTGAAAAGGACTATCACTAGATTCCAGATAAACATTACAAACTCACCGAGAAAACGTGGACATATAAACCTGTATGTATGATGGTTAAAAATTTTGATTTAAGGTATTAAACCGCTGACGAGGCGAATTACGCTATTGAAGATAGTTTAAAGGAGAACAAATAAACAATGAACTGTGATAACTCTAGGAAATAACTGGTCTGAAAACTTGGAACATATACCTAAATCTAGAAACAATACATTGTAAGATATTACATAACACAATACACATATATATTTTTTTCCCATTTTTTCTTTTCTCCTTTTTTTTTTTTTCGCCCCCCCCCTCCCGTTGTTTCTCTTCCTTCATGAGGGGCAAAAGTGGCAGGGGTGGAGGAGTGGTGGCAAAATCCCCGCGGCCTAGTATCAGTCCCACATCAGGTCCGATGAGTAGATATGTAACACAGGTAGGGGAGGAAGAAGGGGCTGCTACTGCAGCGGGAAAACAACACAGTAATAAGGGAAGACAGCTGGAATCCAAGGAAAAGAAGGAAAAAAAGAGCCAGGATAAGACAAATATGGACAACAGCTCAATCCCAGATACGAGATTAGAACAAGAAGAGCAAGAAGCTGAAACACAGATCCCCTCTGAAACAGTAGGAGAACAGACAAAGGCTCAATTACCAACAACGACAGATATGGAAAGAATGTTCGCAGCCCTGGAAAAATCACTAAAAACAGAAATGACAAAAATGCACAAAGATATGGGGCACATGTTAGCAAGAGTAGAAGAAGCGGAAAAAAAAGCGGATGTTCACTCAAGAAGAATAAAAGAACTAAAAGGAGAAATAAAAACACTAAAGCAAGAACAGCAAGAACAGGCGTATAGATTAGAGAACCAAGAAAATAAGGAAAAGAGGAAAAATATAAGAATCCGCGGACTTCCGGAATCGCTTCAAACAGAAACAGAAGATCTAAAAGACATAATAGGGCGAGTTCTACCTCTGACCAGCGCAGGCAAAATAAAGACCGAATTAAAGATTGAAGGAGCTCATAGACTAAGAAAACCAGTAGGTCTGCCAAGCGAGGCTCCGAGGGATATCTTAGTCCGTTTTGAGAATCTTGAGGGTAAAAATCAATTCTGGAAAAACATAAAGGGGAGACCACCAATTGTTTACGAAGGAAAGGAAATTCAGATTTTTCAAGATCTTTCACAAGAAACTTTGAGAAGAAGGAGGATGTTAAAACCACTGTTAAAAACTTTACAGGAAAACGGACTTCAATACAACTGGGGATTTCCAGCTTGCTTATTAGTAAAAAGAAATGGAAGAACGGTGAAACTGAGATTCTTAGAGGAAGTCCCCGACTTCTGTAGGACTCTGGGAATTCCCCTACCAAAAAACCCGGAAGATACCATCAGAAGAGTAGATAAACAGCCAGGAGACGAAGCACAATGGCAACTGGTAGCCAAGAAACAGAACAGGGGAGCGGGGGGGGGGGGACAGAAGAGGTCGGCTGACAAGGTAAACTAAGAAGAAAAAAAATAGGGGAGGCATCGGAGGGGAGGCGGGGGGGAGAGGCCCGGTGGTGGGGACGCCCTTGGTAATATCCACTCTTTCCATATAGGAAGGAGCGGTACGAGGCGCCAAGCAGATTTCCACCTTAGGTAAAGGAGTAGGGAAAAGAAACCTCAAGAATATAGACTACCTACTCATGGCCTATTGGTCCAAGGTCCACTGGGTTGGGGTGGGGGTGGGGGGAGGAAGAGGGGGAGAGGGGGGGATGGGAAAAGGGAAAGGGGGCGAGCTACTGACCGCGAGGGTGGGTAAATTAAGTGGGAAGGGGGTTAGAGACAGGTTGAAAACTGCCTTACTAGCAAAAATAGTGGTATTCTACCGACCTCTCGATAAAAGGAGCCAGAAAACTAAAAACGCCGATGGCAGGATCAAATAAAGTCAAATTTCTAACATACAATGTCCGAGGCTTGAATTCACCGCAAAAAAGACGGATAATATTAAGGGAACTAGAAAGATTGGAAGCCGACATAATTTTCTTACAGGAAACGCATATAACACAGGACTCAAACGTGAAAATATTTTCAAAAAACATTCCCATATGGTATTATGGAGATTCACCAACTAAGAGATCAAAAGGAGTCGCAATAGGTTTTGGTAAAAAAATTGGATTCATTGCTGAAAAAATAAAAGCCGACCCGGAAGGCCGCTTCCTCTTTCTTGCAGGGACCATACAGGGCATAAAATACACATTAGCAAATATTTATTGCCCCAACAGAAATCCTAAAAAATTCTTAGTGGGGACATTAACAGATCTATCAGGATTTAAACAAGGTAAGCTGATTGTAGCGGGCGACCTGAATTTCGCTATGGATCACAGTCAAGACTCTACATCTACAACACCAGACAGAGATAGAATTCAAACGAAGAAAATCAAAAAAAAACTTCAAGACTTACAACTAATAGATGTATGGAGAATATGGCATCCGGGCATAAAAGATTATACTTATTTCTCGGCAGTACATAAAACATATACCAGATTGGATTACATCTTGATGGAACACAGATCTCTAGAAGAAGTATCAGGGACAGAAATAAAAATAACAGCAATATCAGATCATTCCCCAGTCAGTATGCAATTGAACCTACACGGAGAGCCTACGGGAAGAAGCACATGGCGTCTCAATGAAAAGCTTCTGGAAGATAAAGATACCGAAAAAATCATAAAGGAAGAGATTGAAGAATATTTCCGAGAAAATGATACCCCTGATTTGCCAAGAGCAACCTTATGGGAAGCACATAAATCGGTAATAAGGGGTAAGCTAATAGCCTTAGGAGCAAGAAAAAAGAAAGAAAAAGAAAAGAACATCTTGAAACTCCAAAATGAAATCCAAAACCTGGAACTAAGACATAAAAAGGAAATTAAAAAAGAAATACATCAGTCTCTGATACTAAAGAAAGAACAACTAAAGGAACTGCTGGAAGAAGAAGATAGAAAGGAAACCAACAGGGTAGTAAGCGAGAAGTTTAGGCTAGGTAACAAGGCAGGAAAATACCTGGCGAATGTTCTAAGAAAAAAGAAGACCTTAAATTATATAGAGAAGATAAAAAACGAAAAAGGTGAGATAAAGAACAAAACTACAGAAATAGCACAAGTCTTCGCACAATATTACAGTGCCCTGTATGCAATAAAAAGACATGAAACAACTCAACAAATGGAAAGCAGAAGGAAACGGACCCTAATGTATTTAGAAAAAGCAAGCTTGCCAAAAATTGAACCTGAAGTCCTGATAGACCTTGAAAGAGAGATAACACAAGAAGAGATTAAGATGGCACTAAAAGAAACCCCTACTGGCAGGAGTCCGGGGTCAGATGGCTTTACGATCAGATATTATAAACAGTTCCAAGACCAAATGATCCCCAGACTATGTGAATATTTAAATAAAATAGGTGAAGACGAGGATATAAGGAAAGAGTCATTGCTGGCACATATTACTATAATATTGAAAGAAGGTAAAGATAAGGTTAACTGCTCAAGTTATAGACCCATAGCTCTATTGAACACTGACACAAAGTTATATGCTAAAATACTCGCCACTAGACTAAAAAGACTGATGCCACTATGGATAAACCCGGACCAGACAGGATTTGTCCCTGGAAGAGAAGGAAGGGACAATAGTATAAAAACAATCCTGATGTTAAGAAGGAATAACTCCAATATCTCCCCAGATCTACTCCTGTCTATAGATGCAGAGAAAGCATTCGACAGGGTAGACTGGGGATTCATGATGACTACTTTACAACATCTTGGTCTGGGACCTAAAATAATGAAGTGGATTATGAATCTGTACAAAGGACCCACAGCGAGCGTAAAAGTAAACGGCAAAATGTCACCGGTGTTCGAAATGTTTAACGGAACACGGCAGGGATGCCCACTATCGCCCCTTCTATATGTATTATCTCTGGAACCTTTTCTTTGCACCCTGCGAAACAACCGAGGGATAGAAGGGACCAGACTAGGTGAAAAAGAACATAAAATTGCGGCATACGCAGATGACATCCTCGTATATGTTAATAAGCCCAAAGAGACTCTCTCAAATCTCCTGGAAGAAATTGACAAATATGGAGAACTATCAAATTTCAAAATTAATCCGGTAAAAACAGAAATACTGAACTTGAAAATAGGAAAAAAAGAGATCCTGGCCCTTCAAAAAGAATTCCCATTTACTTGGGTAAAGGGGGAGCTCTCCTACCTAGGAATTAAATTAACAGCATCATATAAGAAAATCTATTCTACAAATTATATCCCACTCTTAAACGAAATAAAGACAGAAGCAAAGAAGATCAACATACAAGCACTCTCGTGGATCGGTAGAGTCAATATGATCAAAATGGCAATACTACCAAAGATCTTATACAAACTCCAAATGTTACCAGTAACGGTCCCACAGAATTTTTTCAAAACTATACAAAAAATAATAACAAAAATTATTTGGCAAAACAAAAAACCAAGACTAACAATGGCACTAATCTCTAGGAAGAGACAACACGGGGGATTAACAGCACCAGATATTTCAAGATACTACAAAGCTGTCATCATAGCACGGATGGTTGAATGGGCAAAAGAAAACGAGGAAAAAAATGGATTGGAATGGAAAAACACTTTAAGTAAAACTACGCTTCACAAAATATTTGGATATTAAATAAATATAGAGTACTAGGCCCCAACACACACGAGGTGACCAAAAATGTATTTAGAATATGGACGCACTACACCGCAAACACAGATGGGCACATAATTCACCATTGACACCCCTTATGGGAACTAAATTTTTTTCACCAGGCAAAGATATTTTCGTAGACTCAAAATAAAAAACCCACTAATTAAAGACATCACAAGGAGAGGGAAGTTGGAATCGGCACGAGAACTGGAAACTAAATTTGGGGGGAAACTAAGAAACTGGGAGTACCTACAATTAAATCATTTAATAAATACATCACCATATCCGTTCAGAGATGGCGAAAAATTAAATAGATTGGAAAAGCTCTGTATAGCATCTACGCCACTGAAGGGAGGCATTTCGAAGGTATATGAATTCCTGACAGATCTAGAGGGAAAAGACAGGCCATCCTACATTGAAAAGTGGGAAAAAGAACTGGGCACAAAATTAGAGGATCAACAAACTAAGAATATGATCGCAGGAGGATACAATCAAGCTTGGGATATAAAAACTATAGAGATGAATTATAAATTTCTAGTTAGGTGGTATATGACCCCTGAGAGATTATATAAAATGAATCAAGCCGAAAACATCACTATGTTGGAGAAATTGCGGACAGAAAGCCACAATGCTACACATATGGTGGGACTGCCCGAAAATCAGATCCTATTGGCAAGAAATCAATATAAGTATTAAGGAAATAACGGACGAGACGATAGAAGACAACAAAATGATCTGCCTGTTCCACGATACAAACTCTTCTAATAAGCAATACATGGATAAAATAATGTCAAGACTAATAAATGCAGCAAAGGGCGCTATCCCAAAAAAATGGCTGAAGAGCGAAGGCCCAGTTCTAAAGGATTGGATAAAACAAGTGGAATATCAACATAAAATGGAACTTCTTTGTTGCAAAGACAATGAACAATTGGAAAAATGTAAATCTATTTGGGCCAGATGGGAAAAATTCAAGACCTCGGAAAAGTACTGGTAGAAGAGAAATTAGAAGACACTAACTAATAAAAAAAGGGGAATACCAGAGACTAAAGGTGAAACACTCAGAGTAAGGCAGGGAGGGAGGGGGGGTAGAGTTAGGGTGGGTATTTAGATGGGTGAGGTAGAAGGGATATAAGGGAATTTTTTCTTTTTTTTTTTTCTTTTTTGGGTTTTATATATGCTAAGTATTAAAGAAGGAACCCGCAGGGCTTTTAACTCTTAGGTATTTCTATATGACAAAAGAAAAGAGAAACCACGATGATGTGAATCTGTGAAGGGACAAGTTTTGAAATATAAGCTGAAAAAGTCTCTAAAGTGAAGGCACTGACGTGGTGTAAGAAACAAAAAAAAAAAAAAAAAAGAAAAAGAAAAAAAAAAAAAAAAAAAAAGTGAAGTATTTTGTTTTCTAATTGTTTTCATTCATTATAAATATACTGCATTATTAGGCAGGATTTTTATAGTGCCGATAGTTTATGCATCATTTTACATAATAAAGGTAGAAAATACAATTATATTAAAATTCAGACCAAGAGGGTTAGGAGGGGCCTGATTGTGAGAGCTTACAATCTAATCACATTGTTTAATCAAATCTGTAACTTATTTGTCTAACCATTTTGGTTCCTTTGCTTAGATTAATTAACTATATTTTTTCATTAAAATGTTAGAATTAAATCTGATATCTAATAGTTTAAATATATTAAGGTGGACTGTGGAACTACTGCAATCACAAAATAGGTGTACTCCCTGAGAAAGTCACATGACCAGTGACTCAACGTGTCGGAGGGAGCCAGTGACATCACTTCCAGTTGGGCGTAAATACCGAAAGTGGGGTGAGCATCTGATGTTTTTACATTTGAACACACTACTCAATGCTTTTATTTCTTTGTAAGTGCATTTTTATTCAAACAAATGGGTAAACTGATGCATTTTGTTGAGCATTGAGAGTTTTCCCATTTTTAATTTGAGCTATATGTGATTGACGGTTGCAAGGTCCAGTTCCTTAAAGAAAACACATGAAGTGGGAACTAATAGTTGGAAGGTGGATCCGCAAGAACTCTATATTAAAGTGCATGTGTCCTATACTTCATAGGTCAAAACATTGGGGTGAGCAGGCATTGCACCCAGTGGTGGATTGGGAATACACTGAGGATTTGACACTGGAGCACATTTTATTCACTCTTAAATTGTATACATTAAGGGGGAGATTTAATAAAACTGAGGCACAGACTGATGCAGCTGTGCATAGAAATCAGCTTCTTATGCTGCGTACACATGGTCGGATTTTCTGACGGGAAATGTTGGATGTGAGCTTGTTGGTTGAAAGTCCGACCATGTGCATGCTCCATCAAACATTTGTTGTCGGACTTTCCGCCAACAAATGTTGGCTAGCAGGTTCTCAAATGTAAAAACAAATATTGTTTGTATCATAAAACAGAGTGGTACTGTGGATACAGGTAGGGTAGGGAGCGTGCCACGTCCTATGAATAATTGTAGAAAAAAAGGGGGGGGGGGACTTTGGACTTTTTAGGCACAGTATTATAAAAATGAATAATTAATACTAAAAATGTTGTTTTTTTTTATTGAGAATAACATCTAAAAATACAGTTCCATAAAAGCCACAATAGATCTCTATAAATGTATACTAAATAAAATAAAACCGTTGCTGTACAAAACCATACAATCACAAAACAGAACTTGGAAGATGAGGACGTCATTCCATTGTGATGGAAGTCCGAGGATATGGCTATATGACAGACAAACAGTAAAGATGTTAGAATCAAAATAGAAGTGGGCTCAACATGTTGCACGTGCAATCACGCTTCTTCAGGAATATAGATTATTGTGGCTAAACAAACATAAAGAAAAAAATAAAAATATAATTGTATAACAATGATACAGATGTGGACTCAAACATTGTCATAGCTAGCAAGTCTCCATGTAACCAAACTCAACCAGCATCAGAAGAGCGATAGGGAACAGGCATGATCATTAAGGGGGCGTACATAACAATGTAAATAATGGCAGGAAAATAGCCTGGTTGATGTATAAAAAATGTATAGAAAATTCAAAAGAGTAGGCCCAATATTATTAGATATACATATAATGCTATAGATAGCTCTAACCTTATTAATTGGAATGTAGTTGTGGTCAAATAACTAGGTAAGGTAAGAGGAAGATAATACTTACTAAATTTTGTATATTAAGCAGAATGATTTAAAACCAGTAAAAAAGAGAAGAACAGCTAACAAAATAGCAGACGCTGGTAACATGGGGTACGGGTATGTAGCATGGTTAAATGAAAACTAGACAAACAGAAAATAAAAATAAAAGTGTTAGGTAGGTTGGCCAAAGGGAGAGAGAAGGGGGAGAGGGGAAAAAGGGAGAAAAAAGGGGGGAGGGGGAGAAAAGGGAAAAGGGGAAATAGGGAAGTGATTGCCCAAAAAGCCTAAAAATAATCATGTGGTAGGAGAGGACTTCATGGTAGGTCAACCCAACGGGGAATTCTTTGATGTAAATGGGGAAAAAGAGGAGCCGCCCCCGTGGATAGTGGGTCAGGCAATAATGGTGGTGTGATAACCTACAAAAATAATAAACAATACGATCAAATCAGGATATGGAGTAGGGGAAATTGAACACTGAGTAAGCCGACCTGATAACATAGAAGGGCAGAACATAGCTTAACCTATTAGACCACCTGGAGCCAGCAGCTTAAGAAAAACCAGCAGTCTTGAGTGTGGTAAGCTGTTGGAGCGCAGTGTGGACAAGTGCCATTTGTATGCACGTCCCGCCCGTAATCAGCGAGGGGCCGACGTGACGTCACCCGGACTGGCCGGGTCGTCACTACGCATGTGTCCACTCAGTGAGCACACCAGCACACCAGAGAGGAGAACAAGCAGAGTGACTAGCAGAGGCCAGCAGAACAGGAGAGCTGAGGGCTCCCCCCCGCTGGCCAAAGCATGCGCCACGCCAGCAAGGGAATGCATGACATGACGCTGGGCGGCCGCATAATGACCAAAAAGGTCCCTAAAGGGGCCCACCCGTGTTGAAAGGGCCAAGGAAACACAGGGGACAAACTGCCAGACAATGTTGGGATATAAAAATAATGAAGTAGAGCAAGTACATTGTAAACAATAATATTAAAAAACAGTGCAAACAGACAAACTTTCCAATAATTAGACAATGACAGAAATTAGTACCTCGAGAGGGCATCTCTAGCATTCCTCACGGCGTATCAGGCGTCCAATCATAGCAGAGAACGAGAGCAGGAGCAGGCAGAAGAAGACATCAGGGTCGGGGAAGAAATGGAGGATACCGGACACCACTCGCCACCTGCCGCCGTCACCCACTGCCCACCCGAGACAAGGTAAGTGCCGAGCAGACGGCAGGGGGCACAGTGGCAGCCCTTGGGGCACGATGGCAGCAC
Organism: Lithobates clamitans; assembly: GCA_037952925.1. Classification (NCBI taxonomy): domain Eukaryota; kingdom Metazoa; phylum Chordata; class Amphibia; order Anura; family Ranidae; genus Lithobates; species Lithobates clamitans. The sequence goes on along the minus strand of JBBGZY010000752.1, from coordinate 3,465,535 downwards.
TTGGGGCACAGTGGCAACATTTGGGGGCACAGTGACAGCACTTGTGGCACAGTGGCAGCACTTGGGGCACAGTGGCAACATTTGGGGCACAGTGGCAGCATTTGGGGAAGAGTGGCAGAATTTAATTTTGGGCGTGGCTACGCAGTGCTTGCCATCACGCATTCCTATGTTTATTTGCACAGGCGTTTTAGCCTTTGTTTTATGCCGGCTTTTTTAACATTTTTACTCTTGAATTTTGTATATGGCCTATGGTCAATTAAGGCAATAAACTCCTTATAAAAATTACTACACTATTGGAGTTTTTTCCCCTTTTTTTCTTATCATCCAAGGATCCTCCGGGAAGCGAGTCTCCCTCCTGACGCTGACGGCGGCGCTCGTTAGCGGGACCAGGACATCGGTATCCATTTGTCCCCGCAGAGGGTTATATCTGCAGGCCTGTATGACCTCGCTACATAGGAGGTCCAACAAGTTTGGTAAGAGTACATCCATAATTACTCCTTCGGAACTATCGGTGGCTTGGAAGTGTTCCTACACCTTTCACCTTTCCATCTTGATGTGACACACCAAAGGAACGGCTTAGCTTTCTCACATATCTCTCCTTGGGATTCCGTTTTCCATGAACTGAATTAAGAGATTTTCATGCGATCTGGATTCCAATTGTAATTTTGATTGAACTTTTCACCCTTTTTTTATATATTTTCCTTCACGGAGATGTGTTACAATTTGTAATTTGTTATATTATATGCTTGCTGCACTGTGGTCTGTCTTAATATATACACTGTGGCTATTGGAGAAGTTTTACTTGCAGATTCACTTCATAATATATGATATATTTATGCTAGCACACAATGTTTTGTTTATATACCGAATTTAATGGGCACAGTGGCAACATTTGGGGCACAGTGGAAGCATTTGGGGCACAGTGGCAGCATTTAATTGGCACAGTGGCAACATTTGGGGCACAGTGGCAGCATTTGATGGGCACAGTGGCAGCATTTGATGGGCAAAGTGGCTGCATTTGATGGGCACAGTGGCTGCGTTTGATGGGCACAGTGGCTGTGTTTGATGGGCAAAGTGGCAGCGCTTGATGGGCACAGTGGCAGTGTATGATGGCACAGTGACAGCGTTTGATGGCACAGTGGCTGCGTTTTGTACAGTGGCTGCAGTTGATGGGCACAGTGAGGCTGAAATTGATGGCTTTTGTTTCAGAATTTTTCAGTTTGTTTGCACCCCCCCCCCCAAAAAAATTTTGAGCACCAGCCACCACTGACTAACGGTAATGCATTCTAAACTTCAAGGAATAAGCAAATATAGGTTAGTTAATAGCAGTTTAAAAGCACAAAGCAGGAGTTTAAAATAACAACAAATAATTATGTTACTTATGAAAAGAATCACACACGATTGGTCTTTTTAGACAAACATTGGAAAGCTGCATTATTAATTAGATGTATTAAGTTAATAAAAGCAAAAATTATGTTGAAGAATTTCTCTATGTATATGATCTCTTTGACCCTTCAGTCTAGCTATACTTTGCTTGTGCTAATATGTTACTGTTGTAATTAAAGAAGAAAAGGCAGTGCATTGAAGGCTTTGTTTGCTGAATTATTTTCTCCAACAAATTAAGCAGAGAAAAAAAAAGGAAAAATCCTTTTAATGTTTGTACCTCATTCTTAACCATATATTCACGCATAAGAGCTTTTCGGTGTTTGAAATGGAGCATTGTTGGATGAACATGATAGCTTTTTGATGAGTTTAGGCAAGATATAATAAAAAAGGAAATGAATTCTTAATTCTTGCCTTGATGCAATTAGTCTAGGCATTATAATTACAGTTTTTTCACTGTTACTAATGAATCTTGTGATTATAAGAACATTTCAGTTTTCATTAATCAAGAAAAATTGAGTTTAAATTATCCAGTTATACTGCATAACCATATTATGGTTATACATCTGCTTATAGTTGAGTGCTATAAATATATATGTTATGCAATTAAGGTAGCTCTACAATTTACTTTGTTTGAAAAATGGGAATCATCCCTCTCTGATATGAACATCAACAGCTTTCATTATAATAAACATATACAAGTAGATTATACACTAACCTAGTATTATATTGGACAAGACAACAATCACCATAAAAGTTGCATTTAGGGTGTAATTTTTGGAACCTTCTCATATCCATGAAACCACTACATCACATACATATCCAATTTTTGTACTATGGACTGCAGTACTATGTAACTTAGCTGAGCTAATGTGCAATGTACTGTATAAGACTGTCCATTGTCCTTGAATATAAGTACAGTCAGGTCCATAAATACTGGGACATAGACACAATTCTAACCTTTTTGGCTCTATACACCACCACAATGGATTTGAAATAAAACAAACAAGATGTGCTTTAACTGCAAACAGGTGAACGGTGTAGGAATTACAACAGTTTGTATATGTGCCTCCCACTTTTTAAGGGACCAAAAGTTATGGGACAGATTAACAATCATCCATCAAACTTTCACTTTTTAATACTTGGTTGCAAATCCTTTGCAGCCAATTACAGCCTGAAGTCTGAAACGTATAGACATCACCAGATGCTGGGTTTCATCCCTGGTGATGCTCTGCCTGGCCTAAATGCAACTTAGCTCAGCTAAGTTACATAGTACTGCAGTCCATAGTACAAAAATTGGATATGTATGTGATGTAGTGGTTTCATGGATATGAGAAGGTTCCAAAAATTACACCCTAAATGCAACTCCTACACCGTTCACCTGATTTGGATGTAAATACCCTCAAATTAAAGCTGAAAGTCTGCAGTTAAAGCACATCTTGTTCGTTTCATTGCAAATCCATTGTGGTGGTGTATAGAGCCAAAAAGATTTGAATTGTGTCGATGCCCCAATATTTATGGACCTGACTGTATTTCACTGATTAAATACTCCATCTTATCTTTTTCCTTCAGTAACCTAATTACTACATTGACTTGTGGTTTAGATGTTCCCAGGACATTTGAGGATTTTAATGTTACAGTATGTTGTGTCCTCTATACAAATAGACCATTCCAGGCAAATCTGAATTATATAAGTATCTCATTCTTTTGTCTGGAACCCACAGATGGCAGAAAATGACTGAGACATGCATCCATGATGGTTCCATATGGAACATTATGGAACATTTTCCTTCGAATTGGTGCACGCAAAAACAAAACCTTACACATTTGTAACCAACCTTTGCACTTTTTCCAGAGTCCTACTCCAAAGAATCTTAACAGGCATTAAGAAATTTCATAGGTCTTACTTAATCCTTTTCACAGTCAGAGTTGTTTTTGGGTTTTTTTGCACACATGTTTAAAAAAACATTTTAGGACTGAATTTTTTTTCCTGTTATTTTCACCTGTTTATACAGTCAGTAAATCTTTTATATTTCAACTTCCTTCAACAGACCAAGTTGTCCAACAAAAGTGGCAGTTTGAGTGTTGAGACAAACCATTTAACACTAATATAGGTGCTTACAATAGTCATCTTTAAATTAAGTAACACTTGCGCCTTGGTAGTGTAGTGTGATTGTATCTGGCTGCTGCTGTATATACTGTTCCCTGACTGGGGGACAAATGTGACAATAAATTTAGACTAAACAGCGCTGACCCCACTACGTCCAAAAACAATTATATATATATAAAATCAGTACATACACTGGTTACTGATACAGTAGCTAGCTCAATAGACAATCGTGTCTGAGTGACAATCTGTGAATTAGTGACTCAAAAATTACAACAGTATCTGATTATTGGTCACTTATTGTATTAACTATAAAGTGACTCATGATAAACTGTGAAAATATAGCTGAGATAAAGTGCTTGGTGCTCCGTGCTTCAAAGGTGACTTTATTTCGACCGCAAGCGGTGGTCCTGAAGTCACGATACGTCATATTCGGCACGGACATTGGAAACACACTCTGGTCTGCAGACCACGCCATTCCACAGTTACCGACAGCTGCACGGGGACGTTTTTCATCAGAATTTTTATGAAGCTGATCACAACTTTAAAAGGAGTTTTTTTTATAAGATGCATGAGCAGAATAAACGTTTTTAAAGGATCTTACACTATGATGAGTCCTCTGTTTATTTATTCAATACCTGCATACCCTGGATTGCCAATGTTACCATAGGAAGTCCACCTACACAGCAGAAGCGTCCGGAGACCACGGTAGAGGGATAGGCCCCCCCTTAAGTGACCTCAAAGCACAGATGACTCTTTCTAGCCATACGGCAGAGGAGTCCAACTCATCTGGTGAGTGCGGAGCTGCTAGCGGTGGAAAAAAAGTCACCTTTGGAGAACGGAGCACCAAGCACTTTACCTCTACCTATATTTGCACAGTTTATCACGTGTGACTTTATAATTTATACAATAAGTCACCAATAATCAGATACTGTTTTAATTTTTGAGCCACCGATTCACAGATTGTCACTCAGACATGATTGTCTACTGAGCTAGCTTCTGTGTCAGTTACCAGTGTATGTACTGATTTTATATATATAATTGTTTTTGGATGTAGTGGGGTCAGCGCTGTTTAGTCTAAATTTAATGGTCATCTTTCATTCATTTATATGAAACCCTTGGTCCTCTTTCACATGAGCGTACTACAGTGTACAGGGCCATAGTTATGAGGGTACGATGGTGCAGGTGCACGCCCCCAATTCAGACATTGTGCATTTGGGACCATGCACCTGCACAGCTATAAACTGAGAGCAGAGTCTGTGTCCGTGCAGTCACTGCATCCTTGCAAGCCGCTCTGCAGCTGAAATGGAGATGTGTGAACCAGCCACAATCTCCTGTCATGCTAATTGGATGCGGGGAAAACGCATCCAATTCGCATAGGTGTGAATCCAGCCTGAAACACAGCCCTTGCGTGGATACATGCTGTACTACGCCTGTGTGAATGAGGTCCTTATCCCAAAAACAAAAGAGAAAACTTTCTGTAACTGCTTAAAAGTGGTAGCAGAAGTTTGGCTTTAATTTGTTAGACATGTCCATCTAAATCTGCTAGTGCATCTAAAATTACTCTCTCCTCAGATTGACAATGCTGCTCTCCAAGGACGTCATCATTGACCACCCTAAGATGGGAAGTTTGTTACTACCCAAATTACCATGTGAAAATAAAGAACTAAAATCTTAAAAAAATAAAATAAAACTAATGCAGCCACCACATTTAAGTATTGATATGAAGCAATATATTACATTTTTGTTTTGGGGTTTATTACTGCTTTAACTTGTGGCTAATTTATAGATGTTCTTAGGGCAGCTAAATACCAGCATGATCAATAACCCTGGTCAACAAAGATTTTGTCACAAAAGAAGTGTCTTTTATGTACTTTTTGAATGCACTCAGAATTATGTTGTCACTCACAGTTTCTGAGCGGTTTCATTTTTAGGCCTTGTTCATGCAGGCCTACTTATGTGTACATACTTGTGAGCACCATGTTTGTCCACACAGGGATGCACGTGTTCTAGGCATCCCCGTGCTGACAGTTCTAAGTTGACATCTGTCCAAGTGCATGTAGGTGCGGATCCCCGAACACACACTGTCTGCATTAGGGAATCCGCACTCACACAGCTGTCAAATTTCGTAGCAGCAGTTGTGTTTGTGCATCCCAATCCTCCTACAAAAGTAGTACCTGCTTATCTGCAGCCCCTTATCCTACACAGTCTTCCAAAACACACATTTTATACAGCATCTGTCAGCTGTCAAATGAAGGGGCAGGTGTGACAGACCTAGCCAGGGGAGAGACTTTTGGAGGGGACTGAATGCTAGCCTCTTGCCGATCGATCATGGGCCCTGGCATTTGGGGGAACGGTGCTCTTTGTGAGCTGTATGCCTGGGGACCCTTGAGGTGGTATTACGGTGAATTCGGGTCCTGGTCCCCCAGGACACACAGACTCTGGGGACCCTGGATTTGCCATATTAGAAATAGTGGCTGATTCATAATGCTGGGACAAATACTGTTAGGAGATGCTGATGTCAATTCCAGACACCTGTCTGTCTGTTGCCTGCTAGAATGTGTATCGTAAATAAGTCTCTAGTATGGGATCTAAGAGTCATTAGATCCCCATTGTTGTTTGTGTTAATTAACTCTGCTATTGTGATAATGTTGATTGGGTTTTCTGAGCTACAAGACGGCCAGTCTGGCCTAAAGGTCATGTCTGAGTCATCTAGGCTGTCTAAAGGGATTAGTTAATTATCTCATGTTAATTAGGTTAATTAGGTTACAGCTGTATTGTTAGAGTAATATGAGCAGGAGGTCTGCACCTCCTCTTTTACTGTATAAAAGAGACTGTATTCCTGTCAATAAAGAGAGATTCCTGGTTGAACTTACATACAGCATGCCTGGTGTTTGTTCTGAGCTACACAACTGGATTAGAAGGGCACATAGCTGTAGTTCTAGTCCCGGAGCATCGGATGACCGAACCATCAGACGTTGCAATCTGATTCAATAGCTGCAGAGGAGTGTCGGGAGAGTGGAATCGAGCGAGCAAGGGGCTCGTTACATTGGTTGGCAGCCGTGGGATTTGCTCTCCAGTTACTGGGATACTCCAAACCAGCCTGCAGGAGAGCCACGCTGAAAGACTTACTTGAGAGCCGTGGAGGGAATGGTGGGATCATGCTTCCTTGCTGTGAACACATCTAAACCATCACCTAGATCCAAGGTCCAGATAGCAGGAGAGGAGAGGTACAGATACCAGCCACCATGGGAGAGGAATTCAGAAGGAGGTTGCGAGAGATGCAGATACAGCACAGAGGACCAGTATCAGAGCAGGTCCTGCTAGGATGGTTTGATTCTATGCGCTGCGAACTCTGGAAGGAAGCGCTAGCCCATGAGCAGCGAAACCAGGGAAAAGTTCTCCCCTCCATCCATGTAAGGTACTGGTCTCAGTATGAAGTGCGAATGCTGTTATTGGGGGAACAGCCGAACCAGGAGTGGACAGCTGAGTTAAGCAGGCTGATCTGGGCAGAAATGCGGTTGGACGAGAGCTACAGAGCCCTCCAGTGGTATGTAGCCCAAGTGTGCCCGTGGACAGCGGATGACAGCCCCAAGGAAGGCTTTGACTACGATGTCCTGGGATTGTACTGGAGGCTGTCCGAGGACCCTGACTTTGGGAGTGATCGGGAGTGGCGTTTGGAGGAAATAATGGAGCACAGAGAGCGAAGACTGAATGTCTCAGAAGTGCACTGGGCACAGGAAGATTTGGAGTTTCTGGCCGTTCAGGAATGGGAGCTGGAGATCGCCTACAGACAGCTGTTAGACTCTGCTCAGCAGCAGGGTGGTGCTCCTTTTGCCTGGGACTATCAGGAAATACCAGTTGACAACTCTGAAATCCTGGCTGAAGAGTTGACAATGTGACAGAGTAACAGTGTGCTTTGCCAACCTGCCCCCGCAGCTATGGAGGCAGAGGTCTTATGGCGGATGCAGCAAGTGCTGACTGACCTTGATGAACCTGTTTCTGCATTGAATGATCTTGGATGGAGGAATGTGCCTGTCCAGCAGAATGCCAGAGAATCGGCAGTGGAAAATCTGGAGATCTCTATCCCCAAAGCTGAAGTGCTGACAACAGGGAAGAGCTCTGCTAACCTCTGCCCAGCACTGATAGCATCTTCTGGGTTCCAGGGACAGCAGATGGTGAACCTTTATCCCCAGACACCAGTTGCAGAGACAGGGGATTTGATAGACTTTTCTGCTGAGGAAGAACAACCTGATGAGCCTCCAGCAGAAGAGCTGGTATTAGGGCCAAACTTCACTGTGCTCTGCCCAGCACTGATAGCATCTTCTGGGTTCCACGGAGAGGAGATGGTGAACCTTTATCCCCAGACATCAGTTGCAGAGACAGGGGATTTGATAGATTTTTATGCTGAGGAAGAACAACCTAATGAGCCTCCAGCAGAAGAAGAGATGTTATTAGGGCCAAACTTCACTGTGCTCTGCCCAGCACCAACAGAAGTATCTGTGAAGTTACAAGGAACTTCCCCAGCTGAAGCGCTGGCAACCGGACAGAGGGTCCAAGATCTCTGCCCTACACCTGCGGCGATTTTGGAGGCTCAGGGTGAGAAGGAGGTGGTCACTTCCCAGCAGCAGATCAGGATACAGGGGGAGAAGGGAGAGGAGGTGTTCGTCGTCCCTCCCCAACAATTAGCCGGAGCAGATGGTGTGGGGTTCTCAGCAGAAGGGCTGGCAACAGGGCCGAGTACTGCTGGACTCTGCCCTCAACTAACAGAGGATGGATTTCCTGTGAAGGTAGATGGGACTTCAGTCTCCACCTGTATACCCCAGGGATGCTGGGCAGTTGGCCCAGATCTCAAACAGCATGACGGAGTGAGCACAGACACCCTGTCTTCTCTCCAGTGGCAGAAAGGACTCCAGGGAGAAGGGCCAGTCCAGGCCTCTCCCCAGCGGCAGATATGTTCTCTGAGAGAGGCAGAGGTTGGCTGGGTGAGTAATGCTTTGTTTGGAACAATTTGTTTGGGGTACTGTGTGGGTACAGGCATTAGAGGACTGGAACTACTGACTAACTTCGGAGTCAACCCGTCTGGAGTCTCCTCCTGTGTTAGTCTCCTGCCGAAAGGGGAGAAATGTGACAGACCTAGCCGGGAGAGAGACTTTTGGAGGGGACTGAATGCTAGCCTCTTGCCGATCGATCATGGGCCCTGGCATTTGGGGGAACGGTGTTCTTTTTGAGCTGTATGCCTGGGGACCCTTGAGGTGGTATTAATGTGGATTCGGGTCCTGGTCCCCCAGGACACACAGACTCTGGGGACCCTGGATTTGCCATATTAGAAATAGTGGCTGATTCATAATGCTGGGACAAATACTGTTAGGAGATGCTGATGTCAATTCCAGACACCTGTCTGTCTGTTTCCTGCTAGAATGTGTATTGTAAATAAGTCTCTAGTATGGGATCTAAGAGTCATTAGATCCCCATTGTTGTTTGTGTTAATTAACTCTGATATTGTGATAATGTTGATTGGGTTTTCTGAGCTACAAGACGGCCAGTCTGGCCTAAAGGTCATGTTTGAGTCATCTAGGCTGTCTAAAGGGATTAGTTAATTAGCTCATGTTAATTAAGTTAATTAGGTTACAGCTGTATTGTTAGAGTAATATGAGCAGGAGGTCTGCACCTCCTCTTGTACTGTATAAAAGAGACTGTATTCCTGTCAATAAAGAGAGATTCCTGGTTGAACTTACATACAGCCTGCCTGGTGTTTGTTCTGAGCTACACAACTGGATTAGAAGGGCACATAGCTGTAGTTCTAGTCCCGGAGCATCGGATGACCGAACCATCAGAAGTTGCAATCTGATTCAATAGCTGCAGAGGAGTGTCGGGAGAGTGGAATCGATCGAGCAAGGGGCTCGTTACAGCAGGGATCTAAAGTCTCACACTCAGTGGGGGGAGCTCCTAGCCCTAAATGGAGGGAAGGGACACACCAACTTCACAGTACACGGGAAACATGCGCAGCTGTGACTGTCAATCACAGGATTGTCTACTGGAGCTCTCCTACACTGTCATCAATTATCTCTTGGAGTCAGAAAATGCTATCAGAAGTGACTCATGCAGATAACAGAGGGATGCGGCAACAGAGACAAATCACATTCAGTACTTTGGATTGAGACAAGTACACAGTACAGAAGGATGTGCTTTGTTCAGATTTCACGATAATGGTTTCTATAAATGGAGGAGCTTGGTGGAAAGGGTGGGCTTAGTTGGTCACTCTTCATGAGTGGTCCTGTACAAGTCCCTTAGTTCTTTTAGCCCCCCCCCCATCTGAAGTTTACAGGAGCATTAGGTCAGGAAGATCTTGGTAAAAGGGGGGGGGGGGGGGGGCAGCCACACGAGTAAGACGTCTGATTGAAGATATGTAATATCTTTAAATATAAAAGTCAAGATTTGTAAATAACTTCAGTTGTCTCTTTCTCTGGATCTACTGATCATCTTAACATGCTGTTTTTACTGAAGGTAACAGTTGCTTATGATTTTTTTCCATTTCATTTTCTGTTTGTGACTTTTCATCCATGCGTCTTCTTAGGCTCTTATTATTGTAATTTATACTAGTCATGCATAAGTAATGGCATTGTAATCTTGATAAAATGCTTTCATTTGTTCATATGTTTAATGTATCCAATTATGAAATAAGGGTTGCCTTTTTTCCTCTTTAGTATGCCATATGTAAATGATGGATTGTTGAAGTGTAACATAAGTTTAAAATTCTGTTTGATTTTTATAAAACTCGCCAGAAAAATTACTGTTGTACAAACATTTCAGAGAATACCGAGTGCTTCGTTTCTGGAGTGAGAGGAGCAGCAGATGTACTGATATTATTATATTACGGTTTTCTTTCCAGGGGGAGATGGGGAAGAAGGAGAGCAAGCATCTTCAGCCTTGTCGGCATTTTATAATAAATATGCACATTTTAGATAAGAGAATTAAGTTTGCCAATTCAAATGAAAATTGTCATGGTTCTGTGTCAATGTAATTTTTTTTACATTAATAGGATCAAACTGAGGTTTCATTTCAATTTATTAACAACATATAACAATCTTTGTTTTCCAAATAAATATCTGATAACGCACAAGGATTCTTAGTGCACTATAGGTTATCTAATCAGACAGCACAGCAGAAGCTCCCTGCCTTCAGATTTGTTATGTTTGACTGAACATCACACTAAGCCATCCAATAAGGAGTGAGTCACTTCTGTCACTTGTGTATGCAAATTTCATCTTGAGCTATTGTGCTATGCAAACAGGCTGTTTACAACAGACATTAGTGGGACAGAAAAAAAACACATGTGAAAAGAAGTCCCAAGCTTTACATTTTGGCCAGAAAGCAGACTATATATTATTCATTTTGAATATTTTATATTTTCCTTATTAAAAAAGTTATTGTTTGTGTTTTTTTTAATTCCTGTCCATAATTAAATATGTGTCATTAAAGTAGTTGTTAATCCACTTATTGTTGTTACTACATTCCCCACTGTTATAATAAATGCTGTGCCCCACTGTGTGTGTTTTCTAAAAAATCAGCCGATAAATACCTTATTTTATAGCGCCGATCAGGTCACATGACCATCCATCTCTCTCCTCTCCAGGTCTGACAGCAAAGCGGGCGGAGCCAAGAAACCGGGGAGGAGGTGAGGAGAGGAGGAGAGAGACGGCAGGTCACATGATCGCGGAGCGGCACAATTAAATAAGGTATTTATTGGCGGATTTTTTAGAAAACACACACAGTGGGTTTTATTATAACAGAGGGGATTGTAGTAAAAACAAAAATGTATTATACCAGCAGGAAGGGGGGGTGGGCACTGGTATGACCTGACAGGCAGGGAAGGGAGGGGGTGGAGGAAACAAGCACAGAGGAGAGCAGAGAGCAGGGCTGCGGATGACGGAGGCACGTAACCTGACCACGGTGTCAGGACTCAACAGCCATGATAAGCTGTGGTCAGTTTACAAAGGGGAGGGCAGAACCAGGCAGGATCAGCCAGGTGTTTCAGGTGACACAGGGAGCCAAATTACACAGCACAAGCACTGTGCTGTATAACATGCTTTAAGGGAATAGGATACATTTTTTTTTAGGTTAACAAACACTTTAAAGCACAGCACCACAAAGATTCATCTGCAGTGAATGTTTGGTGAATGCCACATTCACTGCTATATAATTATGTCCCTTCTGTAAAATTAACACCCTAAGACTAACATAAGGAATTATGTTAGGATTTCAGAACACCCCTCTCCTCATCTCCATAACATAAGGGGCAGGTGTTCTGTAATTCACAGAGGCAATCTCTGTGAGGTTAGAAATGGCAGTTAAGACTGCTTAAAGTGGAACTTTACCCAACAGGCAAAGTTTCTGTCCCCCCCTCCTCCTATATTTGGAATGGTTTGTTTTTTTTGGGGGGGGCGGGTACCTGATTTTGACGATCCGAGCAGAATTCCCCCCCTTCCCCCAGAACCTATTGGGGCATGTCACATGGCCCAGAAGACTGCAGGACTATCCATGGGGCACAGCATGGCTTGTGCATGCATAATGGGCAGCCAGCTGTGAGTCACAGTCAAATGCCCCCAGTTAAGATGCCGTCACCTAGACCAGAAGACTGGCAAAGAGCCTTGGTCAGGTGAGGATATCGCTGGATCCTGGGACAGGAAAGTGTGTGTTTTTTTAAAGTCATTGGCTACAGTATTTGTAGTTGCTGACTTTTATTTTTTTTTGTTTACAGGGTGGAGATCCTCTTTAAGTTTACATAGGAAGTGTGTACAGGACATCTATGACATTTCTGGCAGGATCAACAAGTATTAGCATGTTTGCACATCTCAAACAAGTAAAGGTAAATACATTTAATGGTGCATTTAACACATCAAAAGAGAATAAGAGGTATTTCTTGGGTTTAAATACATGTTAAAGGTGCTTAGCAGTTCTTTTAAAATAACAGATTGGTGGAGATCTGAGCAAGGAAACCACTGCCATTTGTTTATGCATCTGACAAAGTTATCCACTTTCTGCTTCAAAATGGAAAACCTCTTTAATAATCTTTATTATTTTACTGCATACAAAGTTATATCATTACTAAAAAGGCTGAAAAAACACAGAATAATGTCAAGCCCAAGTATCTACAATCTTCTTTTTCGTTGATTGAGAAATTATAAAAAGTGTGCTCCCAAAGGTGACTTTATTGTTGCAGTCATTAAACAGAAGAGCAAATAAGATAAAGTTTTTCTTAATAAAGCCACACAAATTTCAATTATCTATTATTTACATATAATAGGCTTCTTAAGTTGCAAATGTTGAATCATAATTGCATTTCCTTTAATTACTTAATTATAATTAAATCAAAGGACATCAGGTTAGCATTATTATCATGGCAAGCTTTTGATCCTTTAAATGTACACAATTAAGCAAAGGTATCAAATGTAACTATGGGGACCAATGCTTTGAAGTTAAGAGGGATAAAAGATGAATGCAAAATTAACAGATATGTGTAATAATTTAGCTGTGCATGGGGAAGCAACTATTGTGATATTTTGAAACAGCAATGATCTTTTTTTCACAAAAAGTCAAGGCAAAGCGTAAAGCAACATGCGAGCATCATTACATGGTGAGATAGTGACCTCAAGTGGCCGAAAAGGATACAGAACATTTTACATATATATAATTTCCTTATCCCTCAACCTTTACTTTTCTCTTTGTATTATAGAAAACAGTCAGCTGATTAAAAAAGCATATAATTTAATATATGTATACAATTGCTTACTAATTTTTGAAAATATGCTTATTTATAGATGTCTTCCAGAATGTTCTCCTGTAAAATGCTTTATGTGATCCCCTTCCTTCTGCTGCTTCCATTATATTGAAAAGCTGCAATAGAAGAAGACGCTGATCCTTGGAGAATGATGGTCACAAATATGTGTATCAATATACTGTATACAATAAGTATTGTTTCTCAGGGGAATATTAAAAAACAAAACTTTAATATTAACCCTAACTGTTATGTGATTATTGATTGATGTATACTGTACTGTAATAAAGTATCATCTGTTATCTCTGTAGTCTGCAGTTTTCCTTTGCAAAAGGGCCTTAAGGATCAAATAAGAACTGAATCTACCCTGATGCCCTGAGAGCTGTTTAAGATATCCTAAAGTAACAGTTAGAGGAGAAAAAAATGACTGTGGTCAAACTCCCTAAACTTAAAAGTTAAAACCTATGAAATGGGAGTGAAAAAGGCCAAGGTTCGTATGGGAGGAAATCTGATAAAGTGGGTCCTACCTAATCAATAACTGTGTTGGCATTTTTTTTAATCAAGTAGTTGGTTAGGACAGTTTAGGCAATTGCCCTAAAAAAGTAGGTGATAACTCTAGAATTTCTTAAAAATTAAGACCACTGTGGAATCCGGAGTATGGGCCCCTGTTTTATGGACACTTGAGTGTCAGCAGTTTATACCAAAGTTGTGGCTATTATCATTGTGTGGTCTTTGTTTGTCTTTTGGAAACTAGGTCTGGTGTTATTTTTATGGAGGTACAATATAATAGCAAGGGGTCAATCCAGCAATTAGCGGATAGGGATGAGCCGAACACCCCCCGGTTCGGTTCGCACCAGAACCTGCGAACGGACCGAAAGTTCGCACGAACGTTAGAACCCCATTGACGTCTATGGGACTCGAACGTTCGAAATCAAAAGTGCTCATTTTAAAGGCTAATTTGCATGGTATTGTCCTAAAAAGGGTTTGGGGACCCGGGTCCTACCCCAGGGGACATGTATCAATGCAAAAAAAACTTTTAAAAACGGCCGTTTTTTCGGGAGCAGTGATTTTAATGATGCTTAAAGTAAAAAAAAAAAAGTGAAATATCCCTTTAAATATCGTACCTGGGGGGTGTCTATAGTATGCCTGTAAAGTGACGCATGTTTCCCGTGTTTAGAACAGTCCCTGAACCAAATGTCATTTTTAAAGGAAAAAATCTCATTTAAAACTGCTTGCGGGTTTAATGTAATGTCGGGTCATGGCAATATGGATGAAAATCAGTGAGACAAACGGCATGGGTACCCCCCAGTCCATTACCAGGCCCTTTGGGTCTTGTATGGATATTAAGGGGAACCCCGCACACAAATTAAAATAAGGAAAGGTGTGGGGCCACCAGGCCCTATATACTCTGAACAGCAGTATACAGGCAGTGCAAACAAGACAGGGACTGTAGGTTTGTTGTTAAGTAGAATCTCTTTGTAATTTTGAACGGGTACATTTTTAACGTGTTTAGCTCCAGCCAAAAAATCTTTTTTAAGCTTTTTGGAAAACATAGGGAAGGGTTATCACCCCTGTGACATTTGTTTTGCTGTCTTTCCTCCTCTTCAGAAGATTTCACCTCACTTTTTGTCCCAATGAAAAATGTTTTTTGAAAATTTGGGTTTTTTTGTGGAACAAGGATTGGAAAGCATCAGTGGAAAGGAGAATTTTTTTTCCCATATTAACTCTTACAGGAGAGAATTTCCCTTCCTAGGGGTAGATTTCATCTCACTTCCTGTTGTCTCCTTCCGTTTGCAAGTAGGAGTCGTTTGTAAGTTAGATGTTTGAAAGTAGGGTCCTGCCCTATATACTCAGCAGAAATTTGGGCCTTAGGTGTTGCTGTGGCCACAACACTGTAAGCCCTCACAGGGCCCTGCTGTGAAATATTAGATCAAGAATTGTAATTACATGCCCCTGTTGAACAGGAGCTGAAAAATTAGGCCTTAGGCACTGGTGCTGGTGCCACAACACTGCAACCCCTTACAGACACTCTAGTTGGAACGCAGGAACGAGCCCTGCTGCAAAGTATTGCATCAAAAATTGTAATTACACGCCCCTGTTAGACAGGGGCAGAAAAATTGGGCCTTAGGCACTGGTGCTGGTGCCACAACACTGCAACCCCTCACAGACACTCTAGTTGGAACGCAGGAACGAGCCCTGCTGCAAAGTATTGCATCAAAAATTGTAATTACACGCCCTTGTTAGGCAGGAGAAGAAAAATTGGGCCTTGGGCACTGGTGCTGGTGCCACAACACTGCAACCCCTCACAGACACTCTAGTTGGAATGCAGGAACGAGCCCTGCTGCAAAGTATTGCATCAAAAATTGTAATTACACGCCCCTGTTAGACAGGGGCAGAAAAATTGGGCCTTAGGCACTGGTGCTGGTGCCACAACACTGCAACCCCTCACAGACACTCTAGTTGGAACGCAGGAACGAGCCCTGCTGCAAAGTATTGCATCAAAAATTGTAATTACACGCCCTTGTTAGGCAGGAGAAGAAAAATTGGGCCTTGGGCACTGGTGCTGGTGCCACAACACTGCAACCCCTCACAGACACTCTAGTTGGAATGCAGGAACGAGCCCTGCTGCAAAGTATTGCATCAAAAATTGTAATTACACGCCCCTGTTAGACAGGAGAAGAAAAATTGGGCCTTGGGCACTGGTGCTGGTGCCACAACACTGCAACCCCTCACAGACACTCTAGTTGGAATGCAGGAACGAGCCCTGCTGCAAAGTATTACATCAAAAATTGTAATTACACGCCCCTGTTAAACAGGGGCTGAAAAATTGTGCCTTAGGCACTGGTGGTGGCGCCCAGAACCAAAAATGTTCTTACAAGCTATCAGCGTGATGATTGAGGAGGAAGAGGATAATTACTCAGGGATAGTCACTCAGCATCAGCATAGGCAGTCTTTGAAGGGATCTGAGATTTCAAAAAAAATTATTCGGTTACATCAGCATCAGGTGCTTGGTAGCTGGTGGTGATCCAAGACTGATTCATTTTTATGAAGGTCAGTCGATCGACCGAGTCGGTGGACAGACGCACCCTGTGATCGGTTACCACGCCTCCAGCAGCACTGAATGTGCGTTCTGAAAGAACGCTGGATGCAGGACAGGCCAGTAGCTCAATTGCATACTGTGCAAGCTCTGGCCAGTGATCCATCCTCAAGACCCAGTAACCCCGAGGATTTTCGGTGGGAAAGGTGTCCAAGTCTGATCTTGCCCCTAGGTATTCCTGCACCATGTAAAACAGACGCTGGCGATGGTTGCTGGAACCGATCATACCTTGGGGCTGCGGACCAAAAAATTGTCTGAACGCATCGGTCAGACGGCCACCTTCTCCACCGCTCCTTCTTTGACTGACCGAAGCCTCAGCAACACGTTGTCCAGAAACAGAAGTTTGTAACCTCCCAGTCTCTGGGAACGCGTTGCACAGACCTTTCTGCAAGGCCTCCCGAAGATGTTTCATCCTCTGCTCCCTCTGCGATGGCAAGATAAGGTCCGCAACCTTACCCTTGTAACGTGGATCAAGGAGGGTTGCCAGCCAGTATTGGTCCTTCTCCTTGATACCACGAATACGAGGATCCTTACGCAGGCTTTGCAGGATCAGGGAGGCCATGCAGCGTAGGTTTGCTGAGGCATTCGGTCCGGAGTCCCCTGGGTCACTAAGGACGACATGGTCCGCAGCCACCTCCTCCCAGCCACGTACAAGTCCATGTGTTTCTTGGGACTGATCCCTTAAAGACTGCTGCTGATGCTGAGTGCCAGGCTCCACCTCCATACTGACACAATATTCCTCCTCCTCCTCCTCCTCCTCCTCGTCCTCTTCCTGTGTGATCGGCGGGCACGCAGGAACACTGTCTGGATAAAGGGGGCCTTGAGAGCTAAGGAAGTCCTCCTCTTCCTGCCTCTGTTCTGCCTCAAGTGCCCTGTCCATTATTCCACGCAGCGTGTGCTCCAACAGGTGGACAAGGGGGACAGTGTCACTGATGCATGCACTGTCACTGCTCACCATCCTCGTGGCCTCCTCAAATGGTGACAGGACAGTGCATGCATCCCTGATCATGGCCCACTGGCGTGGGGAAAAAAAAACAAGCTCCCCTGACCCTGTCCTGGTGCCATAGTCGCACAGGTACTCATTGATGGCCCTCTGCTGCGTGTGCAGCCGCTGCAGCATGGCCAACGTTGAGTTCCACCTGGTGGGCATGTCACAGATTAGGCGGTTCTTGGGCAGGTTAAACTCCTTTTGGAGGTCCGTCAGCCGAGCACTGGCATTATATGACCGGCGGAAATGCACACAGACTTTCCTGGCCTGCCTCAGGACATCCTGTAAGCCCGGGTACCTGGCCAAGAACCGCTGCACCACCAAGTTAAGGACGTGAGCCAAACAGGGCACATGGGTCATTTGTCCCTGTTGGAGGGCATAGAGGAGGTTGGTGCCATTGTCGCAAACCACCATTCCTGCCTTAAGTGGGCGTGGCGTCAACCACCTCTGAACCTGCCCCTGCAGAGCTGACAGAACCTCTGCCCCAGTGTGGCTCCTGTCCCCCAAGCACACCAGCTCAAGCACCGCATGGCATCTTTTGGCCTGCGTACTTGCGTAGCCCCTTGAACGACTACGGAGCACCGCTGGTTCCGAGGAAGAGGCCATGGAGGAAGAAGAAGAGGAGGGGTGGAGGAGAGAGGTGTGTCACAATCATTAGCATTTTGGAGGCGTGGTGGCGGAACAACCTCCAACACTACTGCACCTTGTCCTGCATCCTTCCCAGCTGCCAGCAGAGTCACCCAATGCGCCGTGAAACTTAGGTAACGTCCCTGTCCATGCCTGCTGGACCATGAGTCAGCGGTAATATGCACCTTACCGCTGACCGCCCTGTCCAGCGAGGCATGGACATTGCCTTCCACATGCCGGTAGAGAGCCGGAATCACCTTCCGTGAGAAAAAGTAGCGTTTGGGTACCTGCCACTGAGGAACCGCACATTCCACAAACTCACGGAAGGGGGCAGAGTCTACCAACTGAAAAGGCAGCAGTTGAAGTGCCAGCAATTTTGCCAAGCTAGCATTCAACCGCTGGGCATGTGGATCGCTGGGAGCAAACTTCTTTCAGCGGTGCAGCAGCTGGGGCAGGGAAATTTGCCTGGTACAATCTGACGTCGGTGTACCAAAAGCAGATTGCCCACAAGTACTTGGCTGTGACACACCTAATTCTACACCTTCATTCCTCTCAGTGCAGGCCTCAGAGAGGACTGAAGGTCTAGTGGGGTTGGAAATCTCAGCTGATGAGGAGCAAGGAGAGGTCCTCTTTGTTCTTCGGTGTGGGTCTTTTAGATGCGCTTGCCAACAAACTGCATGGCAGGTCAACATATGTCTGGTCAAGCATGTGGTACCCAAGCGGGAGATGTTTTGGCCACGTGAGATATGCTTGAGACATATGTTGCAAATAGCAGCGGTGCGATCTGATGCACTCGTCTCAAAAAAGGCCCACACCAAAGAACTTTTTGAAAAACGCGCAGAGACTGCAGTGCCCTGCACATGTGATGCAGTCAATGTGCTGCCCTTAGGCTGGCCCCTGGAGGGCATCCTGCCTCGGTGATGTGCCGCCTCCTCCTCCTCCTCCTCTCTGCTATCAGGCACCCACGTTGAGTCAGTGACCTCATCATCCCCTCCCTCCTTATCACTGGAGCAAACCTGGCAGTATGCTGCAGCAGGGGGAGCATGACTGCCAGATTGCTGTCCTTCTTGGGCACCCCCTCTGTCCGTGCTCATGTTACTGCCTTCATCGAGCTCAGTATCATCATCAGAGCCTTCCAAATGCTGGGCATCCTCCTGGAGCATGTACCCAACACTGTGGTCAAACAGTTCGAGGGACTCCTCAGGGGGACATGGTGGAGCTAGGGAAGGAGTCACTAATGACATTGAGCCGAGGGAAGAGGCCGCTGCTTTGCCAGACAAAGCACCCTGGGCATGGGTGAGAGAGGATGAGGAGGATGAGGACGGCTTGGTCATCCACTCGACCAAGTCTTCCGCATGTTGCGGCTCAACACGGCCAGCTGCCGAAAAAAAGGCCAAGCGTGTCCCATGGCCACGTGCTGATGAGGATGCACTGTCTCCACGACCAGCACTAGACACAGAGCATGCTTGCCCTCTCTTATTGGCTTGTGACTGTCTGCCTCTCCTTCTTGGCCTTCCAGACATACTAATGGCCTTTAGCTGCACTAAGCTGGGATATATATATATATATATATATATATATATATATATATATATATATACTGCAGCTAGCAAAATCAACTGCCTGCCTGTAGTATGAGAACACCACCAACCTTCTACAGGTAGCTTTAGCTGAACACTGTGAGGTGGACGCACCCCACTAATTTGTAGGTTTAGCTGAACACTGTGAGCAGGATGCACTGCACTAAATGTAAATAGTCTAGCTGCCTGACCGTGGTACTAATAGGATCAAAAGAACACCAGTAATTTTCTTCAGGTAGCTTTATATACTGTAACAAGACAAGCCTGCCTGTCAGTAGGAAGATAACAGGAACGGATCTAGCTGAACACTGTGAGCAGGACGCACTGCACTAACTGTAAATAGTCTAGCTGCCTGACCGTGGTACTAATAGGATCAAAAGAACACCAGTAATTTTCTTCAGGTAGCTTTATATACTGTAACAAGACAAGCCTGCCTGTCAGTAGGAAGATAACAGGAACGGATCTAGCTGAACACTGTGAGCAGGACGCACTGCACTAAATGTAAATAGTCTAGCTGCCTGACCGTGGTACTAACAGGATCAAAAGAACACCAGTAATTTTCTTCAGGTAGCTTTATATACTGTAACAAGACAAGCCTGCCTGTCAGTAGGAAGATAACAGGAACGGATCTAGCTGAACACTGTGAGCAGGACGCACTGCACTAACTGTAAATAGTCTAGCTGCCTGACCGTGGTACTAATAGGATCAAAAGAACACCAGTAATTTTCTTCAGGTAGCTTTATATACTGTAACAAGACAAGCCTGCCTGTCAGTAGGAAGATAACAGGAACGGATCTAGCTGAACACTGTGAGCAGGACGCACTGCACTAAATGTAAATAGTCTAGCTGCCTGACCGTGGTACTAATAGGATCAAAAGAACACCAGTAATTTTCTTCAGGTAGCTTTATATACTGTAACAAGACAAGCCTGCCTGTCAGTAGGAAGATAACAGGAACGGATCTAGCTGAACACTGTGAGCAGGACGCACTGCACTAAATGTAAATAGTCTAGCTGCCTGACCGTGGTACTAATAGGATCAAAAGAACACCAGTAATTTTCTTCAGGTAGCTTTATATACTGTAACAAGACAAGCCTGCCTGTCAGTAGGAAGATAACAGGAACGGATCTAGCTGAACACTGTGAGCAGGACGCACTGCACTAAATGTAAATAGTCTAGCTGCCTGACCATGGTACTAATAGGATCAAAAGAACACCAGTAATTTTCTTCAGGTAGCTTTATATACTGTAACAAGACAAGCCTGCCTGTCAGTAGGAAGATAACAGGAACGGATCTAGCTGAACACTGTGAGCAGGACGGACTGCACTAAATGTAAATAGTCTAGCTGCCTGACCGTGGTACTAATAGGATCAAAAGAACACCAGTAATTTTCTTCAGGTAGCTTTATATACTGTAACAAGACAAGCCTGCCTGTCAGTAGGAAGATAACAGGAACGGATCTAGCTGAACACTGTGAGTAGGACGCACTGCACTAAATGTAAATAGTCTAGCTGCCTGACCATGGTACTAATAGGATCAAAAGAACACCAGTAATTTTCTTTAGGTAGCTGTTAATACTGTAACAAGACAAGCCTGCCTGTCAGTAGGAAGATAACAGGAACGGATCTAGCTGAACACTGTGAGCAGGACGGACTGCACTAAATGTAAATAGTCTAGCTGCCTGACCGTGGTACTAATAGGATCAAAAGAACACCAGTAATTTTCTTCAGGTAGCTTTATATACTGTAACAAGACAAGCCTGCCTGTCAGTAGGAAGATAACAGGAACGGATCTAGCTGAACACTGTGAGCAGGACGCACTGCACTAACTGTAAATAGTCTAGCTGCCTGACCGTGGTACTAATAGGATCAAAAGAAAACCAGTAATTTTCTTCAGGTAGCTTTATATACTGTAACAAGACAAGCCTGCCTGTCAGTAGGAAGATAACAGGAACGGATCTAGCTGAACACTGTGAGCAGGACGCACTTTACTAAATGTAAATAGTCTAGCTGCCTGACCGTGGTACTAATAGGATCAAAAGAACACCAGTAATTTTCTTTAGGTAGCTGTTAATACTGTAACAAGACAAGCCTGCCTGTCAGTAGGAAGATAACAGGAACGGATCTAGCTGAACACTGTGAGCAGGACGCACTGCACTAAATGTAAATAGTCTAGAAGATAACAGGAACAGATCTAGCTGAACACTGTGAGCAGGACGCACTTTACTAAATGTAAATAGTCTAGCTGCCTGACCGTGGTACTAATAGGATCAAAAGAACACCAGTAATTTTCTTTAGGTAGCTGTTAATACTGTAACAAGACAAGCCTGCCTGTCAGTAGGAAGATAACAGGAACGGATCTAGCTGAACACTGTGAGCAGGACGCACTGCACTAAATGTAAATAGTCTAGAAGATAACAGGAACGGATCTAGCTGAACACTGTGAGCAGGATGCACTGCACTAAATGTAAATAGTCTAGAAGATAACAGGAACGGATCTAGCTGAACACTGTGAGCAGGACGCACTGCACTAAATGTAAATAGTCTAGAAGATAACAGGAACGGATCTAGCTGAACACTGTGAGCAGGATGCACTGCACTAAATGTAAATAGTCTAGAAGATAACAGGAATGGATCTAGCTGAACACTGTGAGCAGGACGCACTGCACTAAATGTAAATAGTCTAGAATTTAACAGGAACGGATCTAGCTGAACACTGTGAGCAGGACGCACTGCCCTTAAAAGTAAATAGTCTAGAAGATAACAGGAACGGATCTAGCTGAACACTGTGAGCAGGGCGCACTGCACTAAATGTAAATAGTCTAGAAGATAACAGGAACGGATCTAGCTAAACTGAATACAGTGTATATATATATATGCAACACCTGGGATGCATATATATACACAATACACTGTAAGTGCAGCTAACTGACTGACTGTTCTGCCTAATCTATCTAACTCAAATCAAATGACACTGTCTCTCTGTCTATCTCTTTCAACGCCGGAACACACACTACACAGGGCCGCCGTGCAGGCGGCCTTATATAGTGTGGGGCGTGTACTAAATCCCCTGAGCCATAATTGGCCAAAGCCTCCTTGGCTTTGGCCAATTACGGCTCTCTGTTCAGGCGGCGCTGTGATTGGCCAAGCATGCGGGTCATAGTGCATGCTTGGCCAATCATCAGCAAGCAATGCACTGCGATGCCGCAGTGAATTATGGGCCGTGACGCGCCACACGAATTTGGCGCGAACGGCCCATATCGTTCGCAATTCGGCGAACGACCGAACAGCCGATGTTCGAGTCGAACATGGGTTCGACTCGAACACGAAGCTCATCCCTATTAGCGGAACCCCTCCCATGGGTTTGCACATGGAACCTCTTTTGTTCGGTCTACTTTTCTTTAATTTTTCAGGTGTTTCTATTGATTATGTACTGTGGGGATCTCCCAGTAACAAGAGATAATTGTTAGCTGGTTTGGAGGTCTAACGTGCTGCCAACCATGACTGTTACCCCAAAACAGGTTTGCTAACCTCCACCTACTTCATTAGAGTCCCCAGAGTCCCCTCCCCTTACACCAGGTTTTTCAGGGTCCCCAGCGTTCTCCCCTAACATTAGAGTCCCCAGAAAAACCCTAATCTAAATCATGGTACCCAGAGTCCCCTTTAAATTAGGGTCCCCAGAGTTCCATATCCCCACCCCCCTTACGTCAGGGTCTGTTTCTTCTGTAGGCAGCTACAGGTCAGGTAGAAGCTGGGATGGAGCAGGTCTGGAGTTCCATTTCCATCCGCTTCTAAATGCTGGGGTCGGGGGGGTGAGGCAAGCACACAAGCTAGTTGTTAGCTAGCTAGTTGCTAGGATGCTGGCAGGTCCTAGCAACCACCCACTAGCACTGACAGTGGCAGGCACCAGGGGTAAGTGAAAATTAACAGTCACTGTCAGCTGGCATATTCATGGACAGTTCTCCCATCTACAGACTTTCACGGACAAGAGAAATCAGATGTTTTTACAAACTTTCCTTGAAAATATGGATGCTTGGCAACCCTGCCCCAGAAGATCCTGTCAGAAGACTGTTAACAGACCTTGAAAGAAGCTCTCTGTTTGATTGCAAGAATCTTTCTGAATGGCCCAGTGGTGAGGGAAGGAGGAGGGGGGCTGAACTTCTGGGTGATCTTGCCGTGGTTAGATCACCTGGAAGTGGGAGCAGGTAACTGTCAAAAACAGGTCCCCCCCCCCCGAAAGGTGCCAAATGTGGCACTGGAGGGGGGGGAGGCAGATAAGCGGAGCTTCCACTTTAAAGTTTAAGCTTTAAAGTTGTATTAAACCCCCCCCACACTAATGTAATATATTGCAACTTATCAATCATTAGATGTGGTGGCTGCATTAGTTTTCTGAATTAAGCTTTCTTCCCTCTGTTTGCACCTGGTTATCTGGCCAGTAACACGCCTGTTGTATTGGAGTGCCTACACTCTGGGTGCAGGAGCAACAGAAACACCTTGGACAGCAAAACTGTCAGCCTGGGGAAAGGGTAGTGTTATATGTACTGGCAGATTTAGATACACTAACAAATTGTAGTCAAAGTCCAGTTAACAATTTTTAAGCGGTTACAGCAATAGTTGTGTACCTTTCAAGATATAGGTTTTACATAAATAAAAGCTGATTATTGTTAGTAGTGTTAGGGGAATATTACTCGGGCCAAATATTGGACGGTGCATTCTGCGTCTTGATTAATCTTTGCCCAATCAAGGCACAGTAGAAGCTGGTTGTTAAGGAGCAGGCCCAGTATGCACCAGTCTGTGATGTCACAAGGGGGGCGGTGCCACCAGGTAACGTCACCAGGTGGACCCACCCATATCTATATAAGAACTGTCAGATGGTGGAGGAGGCATTTGGCAGTCAGACGTCAATGAGTGCCGAGTGTTTTTTTTTTCTTTTCGGGATTTACGATGGATTTACATCGTGGGGCACTGTTTTTTTATTTTTTAATGAAGGAATTGTTAAAAACTGTCTCTGTTTTTATTACTTTTTGACACTTTTTGGTGAATGGGCAGGGGTATAGTCATTTACATGGGGGTCTGGGATCTGGGGGGCCCCTTCTTAAAGGCGGCTTCCAGATTCCAATAAGCCCCCTGTCTGCAGACCCCCACAACCACATCCCAGAGTTGTAGGGAAGAGACCCTTATTCTCATCAACATAGGGACAAGGTGCTTTAGGGTGGGGGGGAACCTTGCCCCCCCGAACCCCAAAGCACCCCCCTATGTTGAGAACCTGTGGCCTGGTATGGTTCAGGAAAGGGCGCTTACTCGTCCCTCCCTATTCCTGAACTGCCAGGCTACATTCTCAGATAAGGGTCTGGTATGGACTTTGGGGGGGACCCCACACCTTTTTTATTTAAAATTTTGGCATGGGGTTCCCCCTAAAATGCATACCAGACCGGAGTGGGGGGGTGGGGGTGGGACCCCACACCATTTATCTCTTTTCTTTTTTTTAAATAGCTGGGTGCCAGCAATTGCAACCATGAGTCAATTTAAATATGATTTGGCTTGTTTTTTTTTTCTTTAGAAATGTATTTTTTGCTGCACCAAGTTATATGCATGCTACAAATGTGCCACTTTACAGGCAGACTAAGGGCACCCCCACCCCGGGCACTATATTTTAAGAAATTTTTTATTTTTATTGTTGCACTTTAAGCATCATTAAAGTGGTTGTAAACCCATTTAATAAAAATCATGCAATCCTCTGACTTTCATAATTCTAAGTGTCCTGTATATGTGCCTTATTTTTAAAAAAAAAGCCATTCTATACTCAATTTAATAGCGCCGCTCGGCACTCACGTGACCGGCCGGCTCTCTTCTCTCCCGATCTGACAGGTACAGTGGGAGGGGCTGAGATTCCCCCACTGATGTCAGTCGGGAGTAGGAGAGGAGGAGAGAGCCAGCTGGTCACGTGAGAGTCGAGCAAAGCTATTAAATCAGATATAGAACCGCTTTTTTTTAATAAGGCATATATACAGGATACTTAGTATTATGAAAGACAGGGGATTGTGTGATTTTTACTTGGTTATTACAGCAGCAGGAGGGGGTGCGGTGGGCCCTGATGCAGAGCTGACAGGCAGGGATGGGAGGGGGAAAGGGACAGAGTGAGACAGAGGAGAGCTGCAGATAGCAGGGGCTGAAGGAGGCATGTAAACTGACCATGGTGTCAGGGCTCGGCAGCCATGATGAACCGTGGTCATTTTACAGAGGGGAGGGTAGAAACTGGCAGGATCAGCCAGGTATTTCAGGTGTTACAGGGGGCCAAATTACACAGCACAAGCACTGTGCTGTATAACATGCTTTAAAAGGTCCACACAAAAATGGAACTTCCCCTTTTGGAACCCTCCCCCCACATTTGGCACCTTTCAAGCGGGAGGGGGGTGCAGATACCTGTATAATACAGGTATTTGCACCCGCTGATGAGCATAGACTCTCGCAGGGGGTCTACACTACTTTTCTCCCTCCCCCGCTGTCTGCTGGGAGACACATGGGTCCCAGAGACAGCAGGGACCATTCGGATTGTGCAGCGCGAGTCGAGCTGCAAGGCTTCACTTCCTGATTCCCTTACCGAAGATGGTGGTGGCAGCATCCGAGGACCGAGAGGTGGTTCGGCCTCGGGTGTCAACACCGCGGCCTCCCTGGTCAGGTAAGTGTCCTTATTTTAAAAGTCAGCAGCTGCAGTATTTGTAGCTGCTGACTTTTAAAAAAAAAATTTGGTGGACCTCCACTTTAAAGGAGCAGGATACATTTTTATTTTTTTTTAAGAAACGTTTAACAAATGCTTTAAAATCACTGCTCCCGTGCCGCACACTGATTGAGGCTAAGACGAGGCTCGAAGCAGAGCCACTGCAAAAGATAAAGATGCAGCCGGCTTCCCCCGGAATGATTCACAGTAGCTCTGTGTGGCTCGCTGTGGGGGGAAGTGACATCATGGGTCAAAGTGCAACAGGAGCCATGTGGAGCTACTCTGAGAAGTGCAAGGAACAGGCAGCCTACTACATTACACACACCCCGGCCAACTCGTTAGTGAGGCTCTCAAGCAGCAGGTACAGCCAGGGGAAAGAAAGCATCAAAATTAATGGGGGGGACCTAAATTTATTAATTTTAATTAAAATATGTAATGTAAATGCCATAAACTAAAATGAGAGATACACAAAAAAAAAAAGTGTGATATGTAAAAAGTGGTGTTAAAAATTCATACAGAACACAAAACCTATATATCTAAGTAATGGAAAATAATACTACATTATTAAGACTAGGGATTATACCGATGTTCGAATTGAATGTAAGTTCGACTCGAACATTAGCTGTTCATTTGTTCATTTGTTCATAGAACAAATGAACATATGGATCGCTCGTGGCAAGTTCGCATGATCGCAGTGCATTGACGGCTGCTGATTGTCCGAAGCATGCACCTGACCTGCATGCTTTGGCCAATTACAGCGCGATGTGCTTTGAGAGCCATGATTGGCCAAAGTCCACGCCCCACACTGCATAAGGCTGCTGCTTACACGGCGGCCGTATATAGTGAATGAATAGAGATTAGGCAGGTAGTGTAGTGTGCAGTCAGTCAGTGTAGTGTATATATAATACAGTTCAGAGTATATAGTTGTCAGGAACCATGAAACAGACGGAGACAGAAAATGCAGTAAAAACCACATCTTTTAATAAAATGGTATAAATGATACAACTGGTAAACGTAGTCAAAACATAGGCAGGGCAGAGACATAGCCGAAGAGTTTCGAAGTTATTATGCATCCCTTTATAAGGTTAGGCAAGGAGGGATAGGTATCAAGGAAAGAGAGGAGAAGATGGAGGAGTTTATAAAGGAGGCAGGTTTACCAAGTCTCCCGGACAGTGTTGTAAAAGAACTGGATGGGCCGATCACTGTTGAAGAGATCGAGAGGGCCTTGAAAGCTTCTTCCTCTGGTAAGAGTCCAGGGCCAGATGGCTTCACAACCTATTTTTATAAAAAAATTTAAGGAGTCTTTGATCCCCAAGCTTTGCCAGATTTGGAACGAGTTGGGGGGTCAGGAAGAGTTATGTGGGGGGGCACTGACTGCGTCAGTAACACTAATACCTAAGGAAGGGAAAGATAGCTCGCTGTGTTCGAGCTATAGGCCGATAGCACTGCTGAACACAGATATTAAATTATACGCCAAGGTATTAGCCAGTAGATTAAAGGGTAAAATGTCGTA
The DNA here is from genome assembly GCA_037952925.1 of Lithobates clamitans. Lineage (NCBI taxonomy): Eukaryota > Metazoa > Chordata > Amphibia > Anura > Ranidae > Lithobates > Lithobates clamitans. The sequence continues at coordinate 3,437,746 of JBBGZY010000752.1, read as the reverse complement.
TTGGATCCATCCTGATCAGACGGGTTTTGTGCCTGGGAGAGAGGGGAGGGACAACGACGTCAGGTGGCTCCTGGTTATGGATGCGATGAAAGCAAATGGGACCCCGGTCTGCTTCTGTCGATTGACGCTGAGAAAGCCTTCGACAGAGTAGACTGGGGATTCATGCTGAGGACGTTGAGGGCAGTTGGTCTGGGTGGTTCTATGCTCTACTGGCCTTGATCCATAAGAACCCGGACATAGGTGGTTGCGTAGTGGGGAGTGACGAACACAAGCTATCGGTTTTCGATATAGTGTTTTACATTGTGTAGTAATCAATATAATTATTAATATTATATCTGTGTATTAATTTATCTAGTCCCTATAATTAGTTGGTCTATTAAACTCCTGAGCACATGCTATTGTTAATATCACAATAATACCAGGTTAGCTATAAAACCAAACACACGGTGCTGCTAGTAAAACAATATCGTATTTTATTTCCCAAGGAGTTAGGAAACTATCATAAAAGTACTAAAAGGTATTACAATGTTACATAGCTTACAATCAGAACACACTATACTAACAGCATATCTCTACAACATATAACAACAATGAAATATCAAAGATACTTATCACACATGGTTTCCTCTGCGGGTTCTGGATGATAAAAGGGGTCTGGGCCACATGGAATATAGGCCCAAGCCCTCGGTCAGAGCGAGGTCCCAAGATAGTAGAGGGATACCCTTACAGCAGGCTTCTCAGCAACCAAGAGAAAGAACAAAAGCCTGTGTGTTCCTTTCATTCAAACATACACGCCCACTCTTAGCCACCCCCATTTGCCTTTTATCCAATATACATTGCCGAGAGGTATCCCTCCCAAATGTCTGCCCATTCTCCAGGAAGCATGCTATATTGTCCACCAGGGCCAGCGTCTCTATTAGCCCTGTGTCAGATTTTCAATAGACATCTTGGCAGCAGTGGTCTCTTTGAAACTTGTAGTCACACATGTCACAGCAGGTGGGCTTGAGCCAAGGCATTGTTCTTCTGATCACAAAGCTTTGATGTGTTTCATTCCTACCTGGCTGTGTCAAACAGGAAGTGAAATACCAGAAGTAAGATATTAAACCATGTTGCTATCCAACACATTGTCAAGCCGAGAATCTCGATCCCCAACTTACTTGCTACCCTAAGGAGATACGGAGAACTATCTAATTATAAGGTTAACCTTAGTAAGTCAGTAGTTTTAAATATCAACGTGGATAGACAAGAAGTAATTAAACTTAAGGAAATATTCCATTTTCCGTGGAGTAAAAAAAATTAGTTATCTGGGAGTTACTTTAGCAAATTCCCAAAGGAAAATGTATCTCTTAAACTATATCCCACTCCTTGACGAGATCCAGCAGGAAACTAAAAAAAGCATATATCTCCCGATTCGGTTGAGTAAATATTGTTAAAATGACCCTGGCCATGAAGATCCTGTATAAAATGCAGCTACTCCCAATCCCGTTAGCGCATACCTTTTTCAGGGTATTGAATAATATTATCACTAGATTTATATGAAAAAATAAGAAGCCACGGATTGCTTTCAGAGTTCTGACCAGGGGTAAAGCACAGGGTGGTCTGGCTCTTCCAGACTTTAAAAAATATCACAGAGCGATAGTATTATCACAGGTGATAGAGTGGGGAAAGGAATTGATAGATAAAAGATGGGTAAATTTAGAAAAAGATTTGAGTAATGCAAAACTGCACCAATTAATTTGGCATCCCCCACACTTTAGGAAGTTAGGCCCCAAGGCACACAATATAACAAGATACATTTTGAAGATATGGGATCAGATACACAAACAAAATGCATGGGAGTTTAACTCGCCATTTATTTATTTAAAAGATAATGAGTTTTTTCAGCCAGGGATGAGGGAAGTGGGAGGGAATTGGATAAAAACAAAGGATACACAATTGTTAGATATAATGAAAAATGGGAAAATTGTCACCTTTCAGGAGTTAGACCGGCTCAAGGACTTAATGAAAATAGACACGTGGCGATACAACCAACTTGAGTATTTTTTTAAAAGCCTCCCTGGCCCCATTAGAGATAAGAGGAACCTCAGGCCATTGGAGAAATTATTCCTGAAGAATAGAACAATAAGGAACATAACAGAACTATATAAATTATTGCGGGATGAGGGGGAAGCAGTGGATTCGTCATATTGCATTAAATTGGAATCCGAACTGGGATCTATATCTAGCGGAGTGACTTGGGAGGCCATTTTCAACGCAACACATAAATCAGCAGTGGATACGAGAACGATAGAAGCAAATTTTAAATGTCTTGCTAGATGGTACATGACACCAGATAGAATAAATAAGCTTCAACCGGAAACTTCCGGAAACTGTTGGAGGGGGTGCGCGATTAGGGGAACGATGGCCCACCTTTGGTGGGAGTGTCCAATTATAAAAAGATTCTGGCAGGAGGTGATACAGATCATACAGGAGATAACGGGTAGTGAGGTTAAGGTGGACCCCTGGGTGTGTTTGTTCCATGGGACAGAAGACCACACTAGAAAATACAATAGATCTCTAATTCCGGTATTACTTAACTCTGCAAAAATTCTAATCCCAAAAAAATGGCAAGAGGTTGAGGGCCCTAATATCCGAGAATGGTTAATAAGGATTAATGAAATCTATATTTTAGAGGCGGGGGAGTTTGATGACACTTGGCCTGAAATTGAAACAGACCTGGATAGAGATAAGTGGGAAAAGTGGAGATTCTTTAAAAAGACAGGGAGATTTGCTGAGAAGTTCTTGCAATGATACATGCTTTATTGGTAGCACGACTGCAGGAGGGGGGGGATGGGGGGAGAGGGGGTGGAGATGCCACGAAGCATACTATGGGATAGTTTGGTGGTGTGTTTGGTAAATTTTGTAAAGAATAAACAAAGATTTTTTTAAAAATGTATAAAAATTAATAAAAGCGAAGGCCAGGCTACTAAAAGAATTAAAAAAAAAAAACATACCCAGGGTTCAGGAGCCAAATCGGGTAGTCAGAACAAGCCAGGAAATCGGGGAGCCAGATATCAGTGTAGTCAGAGGCAGCAGGCAGTATCAGGAACCAGAAGGGACGTCAGACAGGCAAGTCTTCAACAGGAACACAGCAGAGAGTCTCTAGATAGGTTTGACCAAGGAATAGGCAATTGATGAAATGAACCAGGCAGTTTAAATAGCTAGAAGGGGCTGGCTGTGGGCTTGACTGACAAGCAGAAGATAATCAACAGGTGAGCCACTGTGGAACGATGAGTTTCTGGCAATTAACCGACAACTAAGCAACCTGAGCATAGAGAAGGAAGGGCTGAGAGCCCAACCCTGACAGCACCCCCTCCTCAATGACCCCTCCCCCTTGGAGGACCAGTAGGTTTCCAATGAACCAGGTACTCTATGCGCCCACTGAACCTATGGGAGTCAATGATTGATTGTATCTCATACTCCTCATGGTTCTCGACCTGTACTGGGCGAGGACATTTTACCGAGGTAACCCCAACCTTCCCCAACCTGGTGGGAAGGCGCAGGTAGGCGTCGGCGGTCAGCATGGAGTCTGTACCTCTCACTGGCACGTCGCAAGGACTCCTGGGCCTGCACCCAAGTAGGGGGAAGATCGGAGAGGTGCTTCTCTAATGCAGGTATTCTTTGAGGAACAAATGAGTCAGGCAACATGGATGGTTGGAAACCATAATTCGCCATAAACTGAGACAATCGGGAAGCGTTTTTGATGGCACTATTGTAAGGAAACTCCACCCAAGGTAGGAGGTCTGACCAGTTGTTATGATGGTCACAAATATAGCAGCGTAGAAACTGCTCCAAGGCTTGGTTGGCTCGCTCTGCGGCCCCATTGGACTGTGGGTGATACGCAGAGGAATGGGAAAACTGTAGGGGTGTTACTGATTAAAATTTTCGTGTTCGATTAATCAACTAATTCGATTATAACGCACATACAGATCCAACTACTTTTAGCTGATTTAGCACCGTTGCTATGGTAACGGCCGAAGCCGGACATAGCGGAGCATGGCTAGGACGTCACTTGTCATAAACTCAGCCTCACCGTGCCCATAATCTCAGCCTTACTGTGCCCATAATCGCAGCCTCACCGTGCCCATAATCGCAGCCTTACCATGCCCGTAATGCAGTCTCACCGTGCCCATAAACTCAGACTTACCGTGCCCATAGTCACAGCCTCACCTTGCCCATAATGCTGTTTCACCATGCCCATAATCGCAGCCTCGCCGTGCCTATAATCGCAGCCTCACTGTGCCCATAATGCTGTCTCACCATGCCCATAATCGCAGCCTCGCCGTGCCTATAATGGCAGCCTCACCGTGCCCATAATGCAGTCCCACCGTGCCCATAATCGCAGCCTCGCCGTGCCTATAATGGCAGCCTCACCGTGCCCATAATGCAGTCCAACCATGCCCATAATCGCAGCCTCAGTCAGTGCCTGTGCCTGGATTACACAGTCTGCGGCATCTCCCGCTGTGTGTCTCAGAGCTGAGAGTGAAAACTTTGGCCGCACTGTGAGAAAAGTCCCGCCCTCCTCCTAGATCAGGTCGTGTGATAGACAGAACACTGCGTCTCAAACTGTGTATGACATATAGTGGAGGAGGAGGGAGCGGAGCTGCAGCCACAGCTTGGCCCAAAGTGGCCCCAGGGCAGGCAGCCTACCGATCAAAAAAAATAATGATTAATCGAGGAATTAATCGTTCATTTTTGCAGCCCTAGAAAACTGAATTCCTAACCGTGCACAAAAGGCTCTCCAAAACCTGGAGAAAAACTGGCTACAATAAGATAATAGAGATAATAACTTTGGGTAGCCCATGTAACCTAAAGACCTCCCGAGCAAAAATGGATGCCAGTTCTTTGGATGTGGGCAACTTATTTAGTGGAATACAATGTGACATTTTCGAGAACCAGTCAACCACCATAAGAATAACTGTGTTGCCTTGGGAATTGGGTAACTCCACAATAATATGGCAGGTGGGTCCAAGGCCTCTCTCCATTGGTAATAAAGGTAAAAAGTGCAGCCCTGAAACTTTCAGTGAACAAAGATGATTGAGTGGATCTCACAATGGTTAATACAAACAATGTGGAGCTCTAATGAGAAAAATACTCAGTGATTTTGTATGAAAAAAATCAAAAAGAAAACAAATTATTTAAATAAACATTGAGTCTATAGGTGAAGTGGAAAACGTAGTGAATCTGGATGGCCCTTACAGGGACATTCGCCAAGTGTTCATAACTAAGGATGGGCGAAAGGTTTGGCCCGAGCAGTTCGTGCCGAACTTTTGCTGTTCGGTCATTCGGTAAACAGCCGCACAAACGGGTCCTTTGACCGTTTGTTCGCCCCCCCGAACCAACCACAATGCATTGTGGCGCTGAACAGTGCATTGCAAGCCCTGATTGACTGAAGCAGTGAAAGCTTCAGCCAATCAGGGCACAGAGCACTGCCAGAGTCATGATTTGACACTGTCATCCAATCATGGCTCATTCCTGCCCCACACTATAAAAGTATTCTTTCAATGGCAGCCATTTTCAGTGTGATTTCGGCATGGAGAGTGCTATTAGTTAGTTAGTGTACTATACTGTGCTATTTTGCTTCAATTGTCGGTGTCAGTGTAGAATATTAGTTTAGTGTCAGTCAGTCTAGGGATAGTGTGAGTGTAGTGAGGAGGACCATCATTCAGCTTTGCATAGTGTGCAGCTAGAGTAGGGACAGCTCAGATAGTTTCACTGTAGTGTAGTGAGACGGTGTCATTTATACATACATTAGTGTAGAGTAGGGAAAGCTTGGATAGTTTCAGTGTAGTGTAGTGAGACCGTGTCAGTAATCTTGACATTAGTATATAGCTAGAGTAGGGGCAGTTCAGATAGCTTCAGTGTAGTGATGGTTGAAGTTGAACACCGTCTATGTGATTGCGTTACTGCCAGTTTAACGCCATATATTTTTGCGTGCGTTACTGCCAATTTAATGCCATATCGTATTGCGTGCATTACTGCCAGTTTAACACCATATAGTTTTGCGTGCGTTACTGCCAATTTAATGCCATATAGTTTTGCGTGCGTTACTGCCAGTTTAACGCCATATAGTTCTGTGCGGGTTACTACAAGTTTAACACAATATAGTTTTGTGCGTTACTGCCAGTTTAACGCCATATCATTTTGAGTGCATTACTGCCAGTTTAACGCCATATAGTTTTACGTGCATTACTGCCAGTTTAACGCCATATAGTTTTGCGTGCGTCACTGCCAGTTTAACGTCATATAGTTCTGTGTGCATTACTACAAGTTTAACGCCATATAGTTTTGTGCGTTACTGCCAGGTTAACACCATATAGTTTTGTGCGTTACTGCCAGTTTAACGCCATTTACTTCTGTGTGCATTACTGCCAGTTTAACGCCATATAGTTCTGTGCGTCACTGTACATTTAGTGCATTATATTGCAGTGTATTTTATTGTATCCGTGGAGTGTGTTTGTTTAGTGTGAGTGCCCAAATTAAAGGGCACCAAACACCTCTTTACATTGATTAAAGTGCATCTACGTACAGATTTCAACTTCTCCTTTACATTTGCTTATAAGCACCGCTCCCTCCCTCCAAATTATGTCTGGGAGGACAACAAGGAGAGGAAGACGTTCCCTTGGCACTGTAAGGGGGCCAGCAACAAATGTGTCCACAGGCAAAGGTGGACATGGTGGTCAGTCCTCAGGCAGGGCATCATTTCCTCTGTTTAGTGAGTTTGCCCGTGCTATTCAGCCACAGCATGCAGAGGAGGTGGTGGACTGGCTTACTAAACCTTCCTCATCCTCTGTCACACAAGCAGAGACAAGTGTGCAGTCCCCTGCAGTTACCAGAGTGGATAAACCTGCCTCCTTGTCCACATCTATTCCTGCCATAGCCCTAACATCAGCCATTGAGGAGTTATTTGACCACAGCATCAGCCGCTTGCTCCTTGATGATGCACAGCCATTACTGGATTCAGATGCTGGTTCTGAGGTTGAGGATGACAGGAACATGAGCCTAGAGAGAGGGAGGAACACTGGTAGACAAATTGGCATTCAGGTTCCCCAAGCCGCAGTGTATTGCCAAGTTGTCTCCAGTGGTAATGATGATGATGAAGATGGAGGAGATGATGATGAAGATGGAGGACATGATGATGATGAAGATGGAGGAGATGATGATGATGAAGATGATGATGATCATAATGATGATGATGCGACTTGGGTGCCAGATAGAGCAGAAGAGGAAACTGAAGGTGAGGTGGCACAACCCCAAGGAGGCCGACATCAAGAAAGAGTAGAGAGAAGCCACCCTATTCCATCACATTCTGTAGCTGTTATCCACTCCCCACAGCTCAGCTGTCTGAGCCTTTTTCAGCACATCTGCAACAGATCGCACTGCAAACTGTGTCACAGGCACATCAAACGTGGCAAAAACACCAACCATTTGGGTACCACATGCCTAACAAGGCATTTAATGTCCAACCACTCAGCCCGTTGGCAAAAGCACCTAAAAGCCACACAAAAGGGGCACAAATCTGTCCCTCCTCCTCCTTATCCACTTCAGTCTGCTCCGGCGATACCGAGTCATTACCTTTCAGCAGCCTCCACTGACAGGGATGATGGTATAGCAGCATACCACCAGCTGTAGACTGTAGCCGGCAAATTTCTTTGCCCCATCTTCTGCAGCGGAAAAAAAAAATACAGTCCCTACCACCCACATGCCCAGCGCCTGAATGCAAGATTGTCAAAGCTGCTGGCTCTCCAATTTCTGCCTTTCAGATTGGTGGATTCTGCCCCCTTTCGTGAATTCTCACAATGTGCTGTACCCAGTCGATACTACTTTTCACTTAAGGCCGTTCCTTCTCTCTACCATCACATTGAATGCCTGCATGCGTTCTACTTCAATGACAGACTCGGTACCAGGGGGCATGGGAGGTGAGGGAGGCAAGAGTGGGACTGCAAAGCTCAGAGCCAAACGTGCAGGAGGCTTCCACAAGGAGTCAATGAGAATGGCAAACGTGATCAACTTCTCCAGATCTGTAGGTATGTCTCGGGCTGCTATCTCATCTTTGATGTTATCTGAGAGACCATGAGAAAAAGCAGCCAGGAGGACCTCATTGTTCCAAGCAACCTCTGCTGCCAGAGAACGTAATTCAATGGCATAATCAGCAACAGTTCTCATACTCTGTTTGATCGTCATGAGGCTCTTGGCAGCAGACGTGGAACATGCAGGAATGTCAAATACCCTTTTAAAAGGAAGCCACAAGCTCTGGGTAACTCAGGACAATGGGTTTTTGCATCTCCCATAGAGGGTTTGCCCAGGACAAGGCTCTATCAGAAAGTAAAGAAATGATGAAGCCTACTTTGCTTCTGTCCCTGGGGAACGCCTGGGATAGCATCTCAAAGTATATCCCAACCTGGTAAATCACATCTTTTAATAAAATGGTATAAATGGTAAGCTGGTAAACATAGTCAAAACATAGCCAGGGTTCGGTAGCCAAATCAGGTAGTCAGAACAAGCCAGGAAATCGGGAAGCCAGAGATCAGTGTAGTCAGAGGCAGCAGGCAGGATCAAGAACCAGAAGGGACCTCAGCCATGCAAGTCTTTAGCAGGAACACAGCAGAAAGTCTTTAGATATGTTTGACCAAGACGAAGGCAATTGATGAAATAAACCAGGCAATTTAATTTGGCCAGGAGAGGGGCTGGCTGTGGGCATGACTGCCGAGCAGGAGATGATCAACAGGCGAGCCACTGTGGAACGATGAGTTTCTGGCAATTAACCAACAGTGAGCAACCTGAGCACAGAGAAGGAAGGGCTGAGAGCCCAGCCCTGACAATAGTGCAGTTAGTGTAGTGTATATAATACAGTTCAGAGTATATAGTGCAGTCTATGTAGTATATATAATACAGTTCAGAGTATATAGTGCAGTTCGTGTAGTATATATAATAAAGTTCAGACTATATAGTGCCATCAGTGTAGTATATATAATACATTGCAGAGTATATAGTGCAGTCAGTGTAGTATATATAATACAGTGGAGAATATATAGTGCAGTCAGTGTAGTATATAGAATACAGTGCAGGGTATATACAGTATTGTAGTGTAGAGTATATAATACAGTATATTGAAGTGGTTAAGGGGAACCCTATGACAGAATTAAGAAAAAAAAATGGTATGGGGTTCCCCTCAAAATTCATACCAGGCCCTTCGGGTCTGGCATAGATTTTAAGGGGAACTCCATGCCAAAATTAAAAGAAATGACGTGGGGTTCCCCCCAAAATCCATACCAGACCCGATCATGCAGCCTGGCAGGGCAAGAAAGGGAGGGGACGAGTGACTCTCTCCCCTCCTAAACCATACCAGGCCCCTTGCCCTCAACATGGGGAGGGTGCTTTAACAAGGAGGCCCCCAGATCCCATCCCCCTTTGTAAATGGGCATCAGGTACAATATACCCCTACTAGGGATGAGCTTCGAACATGAGTTCGACTCGAACATCGGCTGTTCGCCAGTTCGCCGAACAGCGAACAATTTGGGGTGTTCGCGGCAAATTCGAAAGCCGCTGAACACCCTTTAAAAGTCTATGGGAGAAATCAAAAGTGCTAATTTTAAAGTCTTATATGCATTGTCATAAAAAGTGTTTGGGGACCTGGGTCCTGCCCCAGGGGACAAGGATCAATGCAAAAAAAAGTTTTAAAAACGGCCGTTTTTTCGGGAGCAGTGATTTTAATAATGCTTAAAGTGAAACAATAAAAGTGTAATATTCCTTTAAATTTCGTACCTGGGGGATGTCTATAGTATGCCTGTAAAGGGGCGCATGTTTCCCGTGTTTAGAACAGTCTGACAGCAAAATGACATTTCAAAGGAAAAAAAGTCATTTAAAACTACTCGCGGCTATAATGAATTGCCGGTCCGACAATACACATAAAAGTTAATTGATAAAAACGGCATGGGAATTCCCCACAGGGGAACCCGAACCAAAATTAAAAAAAAAAAATGACGTGGGGGTCCCCCTAAATTCCATACCAGGCCCTTCAGGTCTGGTATGGATTTTAAGGGGAACCCCGGGCCAAATTTTTTTTTTTTTAAATGGCGAGAGATCCCCCCAAAAATCAATACCAGACACTTATCCGAGCATGCAACCTGACAGGCCGCAGGAAAATAGGGGGGATGAGAGAGCGCCCCCCCCTCCTGAACTGTACCAGGCCACATGCCCTCAACATTGGGAGGGTGCTTTGGGGTAGCCCCCCAAAACACCTTGTCCCCATGTTGATGGGGACAAGGGCCTCATCCCCACAACCCTTGCCCAATGGTTGTGGGGGTCTGCGGGCGGGGGGCTTATCGGAATCTGGAAGCCCCCTTTAACAAGAGGACCCCCAGATGCCCGCCCTCCTCCCGTGTGAAATGGTAAGGGGGTACTTTGTACCCCTACCATTTCACAAAAAAAATGTCAAAAATGTTAAAAATGACAAGAGACAGTTTTTGACAATTCCTTTATTTAAATGCTTCTTCTTTCTTCTATCTTCCTTCGGTTTCTTCCTCCATCTTCTTCTTCTTCTGGTTCTTCCTCCGGTGTTCTCATCCGGCATCTTCCTCCGCGGCGTCGGCGTCTATTACCCTTCTTCTCCTTGGGCCGCTCCGCATGCATGATGGCATGGACGGAGGCTCCCGCTGTGTGACGCTTCTCCTCTTCTGACGGTTCTTAAATAATGGGGGGCGGGGACTTGACGGGGACTTCCCTGTGGCATTCCCCGTGACGTCAGAGGGGGGTGGGGTCACCCGTTACGTAACCCCACCCCCTTTTGACGTCATGGGGAATGCCACAGGGAAGTCCCCATCAAGTCACCATGCGTCAGGGGGGCGGGGTCACCGGGTGGCTCCACCCCCCCGTTATTTAAGATCCGTCAGAAGAGGAGAAAGATGCCGGACGAGAACACTGGAGGAAGAACCAGAAGAAGAAGATGGAGGAAGAAACCGAAGGAAGATAGAAGAAAGAAGAAGCATTTCAATAAAGGAATTGTCAAAAACTGTCTCTTGTCATTTTTAACAGTTTTTTTGTGAAATGGTAGGGGTACTTTTGTACCCCCTTACCATTTCACACAGGGGGAGGGCCGGGATCTGGGGGGGTCACCTTGTTAAAAGGGGGCTTCCAGATTCCGATAAGCCCCCCGCCCGCAGACCCCCACAACCACCGGGCAAGGGTTGTGGGGATGAGGCCCTTGTCCCCATCAACATGGTGACAAGGTGTTTTGGGGGGCTACCCAAAGCACCCTCCCAATGTTGAGGGCATGTGGCCTGGTACAGTTCAGGAGGGGGGCTGCTCTCTCGTCCTCCCCTCTTTTCCTGCGGCCTGCCAGGTTGCTTGCTCGGATAAGGGTCTGGTATGGATTTTTGAGGGGACCCCATTCCTTTTTTTTTTTTTAATTTTGGCCGGGGTTCCCCTTAATATTCATACCAGACCTGAAGGGCCTGGTATGGAATTTAGGGGGACCCCCCACATCATTTTTTTTTTAAATTTTGGTTCAGGGTTCCCCTGTGGGGAATTCCCATGACGTTTTTATCAATGATCTTTTATGTGTATTGTCGGACCGGCAAATCATTAATAGCCGCGAGTAGTTTTAAATTACTTTTTTTCCTTTGAAATGTTGTCATTTTGCTGTCAGACTGTTCTAAACACGGGAAACATGCGCCCCTTTACAGGCATACTATAGACACCCCCCAGGTATGAAATTTAAAGGGATATTTCACTTTTATTGTTTCACTTTAAGCATTATTAAAATCACTGCTCCCGAAAAAAACGGCTGTTTTTAAAACTTTTTTTGCATTGATCCATGTCCCCTGGGGAAGGACCCAGGTTCCCAAACACTTTTTATGACAATAACTTGCATATAAGCCTTTAAAATTCATGTTCGTGTCCCATAGACTTTAACGGTGTTTGCGTGTTCAAACAAATTTTTTGCCTGTTCGAAAATACTGGAACAGGGGGGTGTTCGGCTCATCCCTAACCCCTACCCATTCATCAAATAAGTGTCAAAAAGTAAAAACCACAACAGACAGTTTTTGATGATTCCGCCCAACGGACCCGAAAAATAGGAAAAATTAAAAAAGCTCCACCTCCGTGGGAGGCCTCCCAGTGACTGCTGTCTCTTGGCTTTGACAGCTGTTATATAGGCAAGGGCGGGGCCACCCGGCGATGTAACTGAGTGACCCCGCCCCCTTATGATGTCATTTGACATCAGAGGGGGCGGGGTCATCCAGTTACATCAGCGGATGGCCCCGCCCTTGCCTATATAAGAGCTGTCAAAGCCAAAAGACAGCAGTCACTGGGAGGCAGAGTATTTTCCATTTTTCGGATCAGTGGGGCAGCGTGATTGAAGATGGATGGATATTGCGGGACACTTTTTTTAACTAGTTCAGATCCGTGCTATAGCCAAATGGCGGCTACAGCGCGGACCTGCTTTGCCAGGAGTACGTCTATTGACGTCCTCCCTGCCCGAGCAGCCTGCACGCACCCTGTAGGGCGCGCATGGTGCGTTCTGTGATCAGCGAGATCAAAGAGGTGATTGCCCCAAGCTCATCTGTGCCACCTGCCAGTGCCACCTAGCAGTGCCCACCAGCACCGCCTACCAGCTCCACCTACCAGTGCCCACAGTGCCACCCATCAGTGCCCACAGTGCCACCTATCAGTGCCCACAATCAGTGCCTCATCAACAGTGCTGCCCATCAGTGTCACCTACCAGTGCCCACCAGTGTCACCTACCGGTGCCCATCAGTGCCACCTATCAGTGCCAACTATCAGTGGTACCCATCAGTGCCACCCATCAGGGCCGCCTTATCTGTGCCCATCAGTGCCGCCTTAACTGTGCCTATCAGTGCAGCCTATCAGTGGCCACCAGTGCAGCCTATCAGTGGCCACCAGTGCAGCCTCATCAGCGCATATCAATGAAGGAGAAAAATTGTTTGCAAAATTTTATAACTATGAAACATGATTTTTTTTTTTTTTTAATTTTCCATTTTTTTTTTGTTTGTTTAGCAAAAAACCCTAGCTGTGATTAAATACCACCAAAAGAAAGTTCTATTTGTGTGAAAAAAATTATAAAAAATTTCATTTGGGTACAGTGTTGTATGACCACGCAATTGTCATTCAAAGTGCGTCAGCGCTGAAAGCTGAAAATTGGTCTGGGCAGGAGGGGGGTTTAAGTGCCCAGTAAGCAAGTGGTTAATAAAGGAATTGTTAAAAACTGTCTCCTGTAGTTTTTAATTTTTGACACTCTTTTTGGTAAATGGGTAGGGGTACAATGTACCTGATACCCATTCACATAGGTGGGTGGGATCTGGGGTCCCCCTTGTTAAAGGCAGCTTCCAGATTCTGATAAGCTCCCCTGCAGACCCCAACAACCAATGGCCAGGGTTGTCAGGAAGAGGCCCTTGTCCTCATCAACATGGGGACAAGGTGCTTTGGGGTGGAGGGCGCAGGTGGAACCTGTCCTGTTAAACCGCTGTATGGTCCTGGCCACCATGCTGCAGCTCAGTTTCAGGGTCTTTGCAATCTTCTTATAGCCTAGACCATCTTTATATAGAGCAAAATTTATTTTTTTCAGATCGTCAGAGTTCTTTGCAATGAGGTGCCATGTTGAACTTCCAGTGACCAGTATGAGAAAGTGAGAGCGATAACACCAAACCCACCTGCTCCCCATTCACACCAGAGGCCTTGTAACACTAACAAGTCACATGACACCAGGGAGGGAAAATGACTTATTGGGCCCAATTTGTACATTTTCACTTTGGGGTGTACTCACTTTTGTTGCCAGTGGTTTAGACATTAATGGCTGTGTGTTGAGTTATTTTGAGGGGACAGCAACTTTACACTGATATACAAGCTGTACACTCACTACTTTACATTGTAGCAAAGTGTCATTTCTTCAGTGTCACATGAAAAGATAATAAAATATTTACAAAAATGTGAGGGGTGTACTCACTTTTGTGAGATACTATACATAAGATTTCGGAAGCACATGTAAAAGCAGGAGATATTCAAGCTGTATCTAGAAAGGAGATTGTGCAATCCAACATTGCAGAACAGCAGAAGCATAAGTTTGCATCCACAACTAAAGTATTTCACACTGCCTACTTTTGTGCGGGAAAAAAAAAAAATCGCCCTTTCACAGACTTCCGAGATCTTATCAGCTTGCAAGTTGCAAATGGTGCAGACTTAGGATGTATTCTGCGTAGTGAGTATGCAGCTGCACAAATAATAGATTGAACAGGCTCCAAACATTTCTGTATATATTGATGAATCTACTACAGTTCTTCAAATTCAGTGTTATTTATATTCATGCCTTTGTTAACGAAAAAGACCCAGTCCCTTTCTTTCTCGATTTGCTTGATTTGCCTAAAGTAGATGCATAGTCTATTGAAGTCACTCTTCTAGCTTGTCTTTCTAAACATGGGTTCAGTAATGACTTTCTTGCTAAAAACTTGATTGGGGTTTGTAGTGATAGTGCAAGTGTAATGCTTGGAAGAAAGTCAGGTGTTCTGGAACGACTTAGTGAAAAATATCCACAGCTTGAAATGGCACTGCTTTTGTCATAGGCTTGAATTGTGCATTTCAGATACAATTGAATCTATTCCTGGTCTTCATTATGTAACATAATTTTTTGAGAAGTTGTATGCTGTATATCATCAGTCACCAAAAAACCTGTCAGAGCTCTCTGAATGTGCAAAAGAATTAGAAGTACAAATTCTTAAAATTGGAAAAATGTTTTTCAGTTAGGTGGGTTGCTTCAAGCAAGAGAGCTATATGAGCAGTTTGGGAGTCATATCCTGCACTGCACAGTCATTTTATTAAATCAAGCTTAAGTTCAGCTCATAACAGTAAGCAGAAATCTCTATTTAGTGGCCCTAACAAGGTCCTGACATCAGAAAATTACTTGTTAAACCTTGCTGGGGTTGCAGATGCTGTTCAGGAAATGGGTTATCTGAAGCCCTTCAAAGAGATGGCACCACACATCCATGAGCCTACCAGCTGATTAATCGATCAGTTCATGCAATTGAAAAAATTAAAGACATGCCTGGAAAACATCTGAAATAAGTCATGGAATCTCTGGATAAAGGGAATTTGAACGGTGTGACCATTAGGGATGGGCTATCTGTTCGAGTCGAACATGAGTTTGACTCGAACATTGGCTGTTCACCCGTTCTCCAAACAGCGAACACTTCGAAAAGCCGCGGAACACCCTTTAAAATTCTATGGAAGAAATCAAAAGTGCTAATTTTAAAGGTTAATATGCAAGTTATTGTCATAAAAAGTGTTTGGGGACCTGGGTCCTGCCCCAGGGGACATGTATCAATGCAAAAAAAGTTTTCAAAACGGACGTTTTTTCGGGAGCAGTGATTTTTATAATGCTTAAAGTGAAACAATAAAAGTGAAATATTCCTATAAATTTCGTACCTAAGGGGTGTCTATAGTATGCCAGTAAAGTAGCGCAGGTTTCCTGTGATTATAACTGTCCGAGAGCAAAATGACATTTCTAAAGGAAAAAAAAGTAATTTAAAAGTGCTAGCGCTAGTGCCGGCTATTAATGAATTGACAGTTCCCGACAATACACATAAAAGTCATTGAAAGTCATTTAACCGCTTCAGCCCCGGAAGATTTTACCCCCTTCCTGACCAGAGCGTTTTTTACGATTCGGCACTGTATCGCTTTAACTGACAATTTCGCGGTCGTGCGATGTGGCTCCCAAACAAAATTGACGTCCATTTTTTCCCACAAATAGTGCTTTCTTTTGGTGGTATTTGATTTTTATTTTTTGCGCTATAAACAAAATAAGAGCGACAATTTTGAAAAAAAACGCACTATTTTTTACATTTTGCTATAATAAATATCCCCCAAAAATATATATAAAAAAATTTTTTCCCTCAGTTTAGGCCGATCGTATTCTTCTACATATTTTTGGTAAAAAAAAAAAATAAAAAGCAATAAGCGTTTATTAATTGGTTTGCGCAAACATTATAGCGTTTACTAAATAGGGGATAGTTTTATGGCATTTTCATTAATAATTTTTTTTTATTAGTAATGTCGGCAATCAGCGATTTTTATTGTGACTGCGACGTTATGGCGGACATGTCTGACACATTTTTGGGACCATTGTCATTTATACAGCGATCAGTGCAATTAAAAATGCACTGATTACTGTGTAAATGACACTGGCAGTGAAGGGGTTATGGAAAAAATAATACTATACCCGCGCAGTGGAGATGTGAGGTGATGGGAATGCAAAATATGTAGTAAACCATATATGCAAATTCAATCTAATAAAGTGCACATATGCAATCATATAAATATATATATAAAAGTCCTTTTGTTTCGGAACAACTTAGTTCACGTGATGTTTGTGCTTTTGATAATAAAGTCCCGTGTTCTAAATGTGCAGCAACTCACCAGCTCACTTCACCCCTGCTGGGGTATCAGGCAATCACAGTCTATGCCACTGTGCAGCAATCTCTGGCAGTATCAGGATCGCGGTGTGTCATATAAAAAAATAGAAGGGGTGCCCATAGTGTAAGATCGTTTAAAAAAGTTTATTCAAAACAAGCAGAGAGGTACTCACAATTTAAAAGCATGTAGTAAGCGAAAAGAGACAAAATACTCGGTTAACCATCAGCTGTTCAGTGTTGTTTGTGAAGCACAGATTAGGCCACGCCCTACGCGTTTCGCTCTCCCGTAGACATCCAATGACGAAACGCGTAGGGCGTGGCCTAATCTGTGCTTCCCAAACATCACATGAACTAAGTTGTTCCGAAACAAAAGGACTTTTATATATATATTTATATGATTGCACATGTGCACTTTATTAGATTGAATTTGCATATATAGTTTACTACATATTTTGCATTCCCATCACCTCACTCCTTTCCCCCTCCCCTCCCCCAACCCCCCCTCCCCTTTTTTGCCTTCATGTTTGCCGCATGTTTTTTCCTGCACTGGGAATAATATTCCATACATAATAGGATATTTGACACGTATGATTTAAATAGGAGCTCCATGTATGGTTTTTGATGTTTTTTTTAAATCAGATTTTTTTTTATTTATTTATTAAACATAGAAAGAGAAAAAGCTCTTCCTAAAAACAAAAACATACAGCAAATTACATTGTCAAGGACATATTATTATCCAGATATACAATCAGTTTGATTACTTCTCCTGCATCATTATGGTATATATGAGCTTACATTCAACTTATAAGACAAATCTCTACATGTTCTCATCAATTTCTGTCATATCCTGTATTTTCTACGTGTAGTAGTTGTGTCCTTTTGGTACTTTGTACCCCTACCCCGCTCCCGGCCCTGAAAAGGACAATCGGTCGGTGCAGAGGTACCCCTCCTCCCTAAACAGTGGGGGGAGGATTCCAGTGTTCTTTTTTTTTTTAACCCATATGTAAGTAAACCATATAACTCGTCACTGCAGAGTTAGACAACTTCTCATCAAGAATATTGTGTTAGATTGTTCCACATTCTGAGTCTCTATGTCACCATATCACCCTGTACCCACCCAGCGTAAACAGCCTCCTCCCTCAGACAAGTGGAGCAGGGGTCTGTGTCCTACCACCAAGTATTTTATTTTGGACCAGTTGGAAGGGCGCCAAACCAGGCACTTCCAACCAAGGGTCCCATATACGTTCAAACTTTGCTGGGCTGCCTCTGTGCTGGTATGTTAGTTTTTCTCTCAATAGAGTGTCATTTATGGTATTAACCCATTCTGCGTGCGTCGGCGGTGACGCCGCTAGCCATTTTTTGGCAATAAGTTTTCTGGCAATAAACAATACTCTGGTAATGGCTATGTATGTGTGCGGTGTATAGTATATAGTGTATAGTTCTTCGTCTAACCAGCCCAACAGACACAGCTTGGGATCAACCACAAATGTAAGGCTCCATATTTTATTTATAGAATTGATTATTTCGGACCAGTACCTTTGCAATTTTGGGCACTTCCAGAGCATATGCACAAGTGTACCGTTATCTATCTTACAACGGGGGCAAAAAGGGTCATCTCTTCTACTCCATTTATGTAACTTATATGGGGTACGGTAAGTTCTGTGTATAATAAATAATTGTGTACGTTTTTGGGAGGAAGAGATAGATACCTTGGGTACATTCTCCATTATATTAGACCATTCCTCATCTGTGATGTGACCTATATCCTCCTCCCAACTTGTCCTGCATTTTAATGACATAGTCTTGGATACCTGCATTATTAGGGAATCATATATAGATGATATTTGTCCTTTCCTAGACATTGAATTTACTAGTTGTGTGAGTACCGTGGGTCTAGTTAATTCCCATTTGGATATTGTAGCTTGTGCTGAGATGGCGTGCCTAAGTTGCAAATATTGAAAGAATACAACATTTGGTATGCCATATTCTTCCCTTAGGGATTGGAAGTCCCGTAGGTGTCCACCCTGGTATAGCTGTTGAATATACACCACCCCACTCCTAGACCACGTAGAGAAACCCTTTAATTTACACAGTTCTGGAAAATTACTGTTGTTCCATATACGAGACCATTCAGAATACCCTTCATAGTGAAAATGTTGCTTGGCCTTATTCCATATTTTATCTATGAGCACCATAGTTTGGTATTCGGGAACTCTCCTGCTTCCAAGCACTCCACAAGGCCCTCACTCGAGAGTGTAGTGCGTATTATATTACTCGTAGGGTCAGAGGACTCTGAGTTTTGCCAACCCGTTAGGTGCTGTAATTGGGCTGCTATGAAATAATAATATGGGTTCGGGACTGCCAGCCCGCCCGAGTCCTTTGCCTCCTGTAATGTTTCCAATTTTATACGCGGCACCTGTTTCCTCCATATCAAGCAGCGAAATATAGTGTTACATTTTTTGAATACATGGATAGGAATCCATATAGGGGCGTTGTGAAGCGCATACAAAAGCTGTGGACCCCATACCATTTTTATCAGGTTACACCGGCCTACTACCGAAAGGGGAAGTTTGATCCAACTAGCTGTTTTTTCTTGGAATTTTTTAATCAAGGGATTTATATTTAGTTTTACATATAGTTCTAGAGTGGGATGGATAACTATGCCTAAATATCGGAAGGTGTCTACCACTTTTATCTGGTCTGCTGCTGAGGGAAGAGGCGATACAAGGGGATCTAGTGGTAACAATGTGGACTTGTCCCATGGTTTTTGATGTTTATACGGTTTTTTGAATTGTACATAGCACATTCATGCTTCTTGCACTGGCAATAATATTCCATACATAATAGGATACTTGACACATATGACCTAAATAGGATACAAAAAAGTTCTTTTAAAGGAACAGCGCCATACCCTTTTTTCCAAAATAACTAGTGAAGGGGTTAACCACTAGGGGGCGGGGAGGGGTTAAGTGTGTCCTAGGGAGTGATTACTAACTGTAGGGGGATGGGCTCTGTGTGTGACGTCACTGATCTCTGCTCCAATGACAGGGAGCAGAGATCGAGTGACACTTGTCACTAGGCAGAACGGGGAGATGCTGTTTACAACGGCATCTCCCTGTTCGTCCTCTCCGTGAGGTGATCGCGGGTATCCCCGCGGCGATCAAGTCCGCGGGACCCGCGACCCGGCTCACAGAGTTCCCTCTTCCGGAACTCCGAGGGAGTCACACCAAGAGCGCCGCCATTGCGTTGCTCTCCCCTCATGGGGGAATGGATGGAGGGGGAGGGATACCTGCACCTGCGGGATATCTAGGCAAATTAGTTCCTCTATAAATTATGTTGGCATTAGGGAAGGTCCAGTTGGTTTACTTGTTTCCACTGCACGCTTCTGTGCTGCCTTATTATTCCACTTGGTAAGTACATATTCTCTATTGATTCATACACCCTCTTACTGCGTTCATGATGCTTGGCCCACACCACTATTGTGATACTTTCTTTCATCTTGTCAATAACTTTGACCTACCCGTTCAACACTCTGTGACATTATAGATTATTCCTGATCATTTGCTCTGTGACCCAATTGATTTTACACTGATTCAATGCCCCCCTCACTCACCCTCCCACCTTACATGCTTTTCTCACATGTCACTCACTCATTACACCTGCTTGGGGTTTTTTTGCTTTGTTCACGTTTATCATTGTTGTTTTTTCACCTTTCACTTTTTTTGGCCCCTTGATGGGCCTCCCCCACACTTTCTGGTCTCTACACACTTACACCTCAGTGTCTCAGCCTCCTCACCCACAAACATGGTTGTGATTTGGGAGTCGACCCATACAATATATATGTCCTTCCCATACCTTACCATACCTTCCCCGCCTTTCCTTCCTCTTCCCCCCCCCCTCCATCCCATCCCCGTTCATCACTTATCTCCCCCCTTCTTCCTCTCCCTCACCCCCCCTCCTCCACCCTTTTCCTCACATTGCTACCCTTGATGTCTTCCCTTTTGTATGGACTCGTTATCCCATCACACCTGTCATTCAGTTAGAACCTTTAGAATTTAAACAGCCAACAGACACATTCTTCTTTTGTCTCTTTTGCCTTATAAACCCTATTTTGAAATCCGTTACTCAATATATATTGTGATTTTATCGCAGGTGCAGTGTACACCCCCTCCTCTCCCCCCACCCCTTTGGGGATACCCAGTGTGTGATTCCTTGTAAGACATGTGTGGGTGGCACTCGCTCCCCTTGTGACTGGCCCACCCGCTAGGAGATCGGGGATACAATAAGAGGGAAACTCCTTCACATTATGGCCACCTGTAACCATCGAGTACATCGTGACTGGTAAAGATGCACCATATGGAACTGTTTATATATTCTTTTTTTCTTGGCTTTAAATCGTTTGACACATGTTTACATTTTTACAGTTTTTCTATATATTTATCCTCTGAAGAAGACCCGTTGGGGTCGAAACGCGTCAGAATCTCACACAATCAACATCTTTGCGTTATTGTATTACTGTTGCCTATGATGTAACCCTATCGTACACTGCCCTCTGTTATTGGCATTGTTTTTTCATTTTGTTCATCTTTGGATTTTAGCTTATGTCCCAACTTTTGTTGTCAGTACTTGCTGTATTAACCAAATAAAATAGCCATCACTACTTCTTTTGTATTTTGCTCATCATATACCACTGGCTGCATTAAAGCCCCATTAGGGGGATTTTTTGTTTTCTAATTTAATATTCGGGGTGCAGCCTCCCTGTCTGTACTCCCAAGAGTGTCCCCTTTTCTTCTGTTATACAAGCTGTACACTCACTATTTTACATTGCAGCAAAGTGTCATTTCTTCAGTGCTGTCACATGAAAAGATATAATAAAATATTTACAAAAATGTAAGGGGGTACTCACTTTTGTGAGATACTGTATATAGGAGAATAAAGAGGATCTGTCATGGCTCTATACATGTAAAGAGGAGTATAAAGAGGACCGGTCATAGCACTATACATGTATATATAAGTATAAAGAGGACCTGTCATGGCTCTATACATATATATAGGGGTAGAAAGAGAACTTGTCATGGCTATATACATGTAAAGGAATATAAAGAGGACCTGGCATGGCTTTATACATGTATATAGGCATATAAAAGGACCTGTCAGGGCTCTATACATGTGTATAGCAGTGTAAAAGGATGTGTTATGGCTCAATACATGCATGTAGGAATAAAAAGAGGACCTGTCATGGCGCTATACATGTATATAGGAGTATAAAAGGACCTGTCAGGGCTCTATACATGTATATAGGAGTATAAGAGGACCTGTCAGGGCTCTATACATGTGTATAGGAGTGTAAAAGGATGTGTCATGGCTCAATACATGTATGTAGGAATATAAAGAGGCCCTGTCATGGCTATATACATGTATGTAGGAGTATAAAGAGGACGTGTCATAGCTCTATACATGTGTATAAGAGTATAAAAGAACCTGTGCATGGCTGGCGGCTGCGATGTCCGCTGGCCACCCACAATCGCTCCATAGAGAGCCAGAACGGGGATCTGTCAATGTAAACAGATAGATTCCCATTATGACAGGGGAGGAGAGACAGATCTGCTGTTCCTAGTGATTAGGAACAGATATCTCTCTCCTCCTCCAGTCAGTCCCATCCCCCCACAGTTATAAACACCTCCCAGGAAACACATTAAACTCTTTCCCTGCCAGTGACATTTACACAGTAATCAGTACATTTTTATAGCACAGATCGCTGTATAAATGTCAGTGGTCCCAAAAATGTGTCAAAAGTGTCCAATCTGTTCACTGCAATGTCGCAGTCCCGCTAAAAATCGCAGATTGCCGCCATTACTAGTAAAAAAAAATAAAAAAATTAAAATGCCATAAATCTATCTCCTATTTTATAGACACTATAACTTTTGCGCAAACTAGTCAATGCATTGTCTAAGTGCTTTTTTTTTTTTTTACCAAAAAATATGTAGAAGAATACATATTGGCCATATCCATAACAAATCACTGGCTATGAACAACACTTGATCAGCGAAGAGGACAGTTCAGGCTCTTCAAAATACCGTCCCTTTCAAGTGGCAAACAATGGCCCTCTCATATCTGGGTATCCATCTGATCTGAACCCCCAAACCTTATATCAGCATAATTACCCCCCTATACAAAATACTCTCAGATGGCTTACAACATAGTTACATAGTAGGTGAGGTTGAAAAAAGACACAAATCCATCAAGTCCAACCTATGTGTGATTATGTGTCAGTATTACATTGTACCCTGTATGTTGCGGTCATTCAGGTGCTTATCTAATAGTTTCTTGAAGCCATCGATGCTCCCCGCTGAGACCACCGCCTGTGGAAGGGAATTCCACATCCTTGCTGCTCTTACAGTAAAGAACCCTCTACGTAGTTTAAGGTTAAACCTCTTTTCTTCTAATTTTAATGAGTGGCCACGAGTCTTGTTAAACTCTCTTCTGCGAAAAAGTTTTATTTCTATTGTAGGGTCACAAGTACGGTATTTGTATATTGAAATCATATCCCCTCTCAAGCGTCTCTTCTCCAGAAAGAATAAGTTCAGTGCTCGCAACCTTTCCTCATAACTAAGATCCTCCAGACCCTTTATTAGCTTTATTGCCCTTCTTTGTACTCGCTCCATTTCCAGTACATCCTTCCTGAGGACTGGTGCCCAGAACTGGACAGCATACTCTAGGTGCGGCCGGACCAGAGTCTTGTAGAGTGGGAGAATTATCGTTTTATCTCTAGAGTTGATCCCCTTTTTAATGCATGCCAATATTCTGTTTGCTTTGTTAGGCTCAGGAATGGCATTCAATGCCAAGATGCTGTTATCATCTACTAGGACCCCCAGGTCCTTTTCCATCCTAGATTCCCCCAGAGGTTCTCCCCCCAGTGTATAGATTGCATTCATATTTTTGCCGCCCAAATGCATTATTTTACATTTTTCTACATTGAACCTTATCTGCCATGTAGTTGCCCACCCCATTAATTTGTTCAGATCTTTTTGCAAGGTTTCCACATCCTGCGGAGAAGTTATTGCCCTGCTTAGCTTAGTGCCGTCTGCAAATACAGAGATTGAACTGTTTATCCCATCCTCTAGGTCGTTTATGAACAAATTAAATAGGATTGGTCCCAGCACAGAACCCTGGGGAACCCCACTACCTACCCCTGACCATTCCGAGTACTCCCCATTTATCACCACCCTCTGAACTCGCCCTTGTGGCCAGTTTTCAAACCATGTACTCACCCTATGGTCCATGCCAACGGACCTCGTTTTGTACAGTAAACGTTTATGGGGAACTGTATCAAATGCTTTTGCAAAATCCAGATACACAACGTCTACGGGCCTTCCTTTATCTAGATGGCAACTCACCTCCTCATAGAAGGTTAGTAGATTGGTTTGGCAAGAACGATTCTTCATGAATCCATGCTGATTACTGCTAATGATCCCGTTCTCATTACTAAAATCTTGTATATAGTCCCTTATCATCCCCTCCAAGAGTTTACATACTATTGATGTTAGGCTAACTGGTCTGTAATACCCAGGGATGTATTTTGGGCCCTTTTTAAATATTGGTGCTACATTGGCTTTTTTTCCAATCAGCTGGTACCATTCCAGTCAGTAGACTGTCTGTAAAAATTAGGAACAACGGTCTGGCAATCACTTGACTGAGTTCCCTAAGTACCCTCGGATGCAAGCCATCTGGTCCCGGTGATTTATTAATGTTAAGTTTCTCAAGTCTAATTTTAATTCTGTCCTGTTAACCATGGAGGTGCTTCCTGTGTTGTGTCATAAGGATACACACTGTAGTTTTGGTTACTGAAGCCCCCCGATTCACGTGAAGACTGAGGAGAAGAATAAATTCAATGCCTTAGCCATCTCCCCATCCTTTGTAACCAGATGTCCTTCCTCATTCTTTATGGGGAAAATTTGGTCTGTCCTCCCTTTTTTACTGTTTACATACTTAAAGAATTTCTTGGGATTTTTTTTGCTCTCCTCCGCTTTGTGTCTTTCATGTTCTATCTTAGCCGTCCTAATTGCACCCTTACATTTCTTGTTGCATTCTTTATAAAGTCTGAATGCTGAGGATGATCCCTCAACCTTGTATTTTTTGAAGGCCTTCTCCTTTGCTTTTATATGCATTTTTACATTGGAGTTAAGCCATCCAGGACTTTTGTTCGCTCTTTTAAATTTATTACCCAATTGGATTCATTGGCTAATGCCCTTGTTTAATATACTCTTAACCACTTGACGACCGCCTCACGCCGATGTACGTCGGCAAGGTGGCACGGACAGGCAAAATCACGTACATCTACGTGATTTGCCTTCCGAGGCGGTCGTCATGTCTTCCCGGGCGATGAGAGGTCAGGGGGAGGCCATCCATTGCTGGCCACCCCCTCCCGATTGCTGCCGGTGAATGAAAACGCTTATTTTCCCTCTGTAATGTAAACAGAGGGAGAGGAAGTGATGTCATCCCTCCTCGAGCCGCTCTTTTCGATCCGGCGCCGAGGAGAGAAGACATCAAGTAAGTCTGCACAACACTACACTTCCAGTAGAACACGCCAGGCACACTTGTCACCCCCCTTCACCCCCTGTCACACTGACACCAATAGCATTTTTTTTTTTGCATTGGTGTCAGTTTGTGACAGTTATAAGTGTTAGGGCAGTTAGGTTAGTCCCCTTTAGGTCTAGGGTACCCCCCTTAGGTCCAGGGTACCCCCCTAACTCCCCCTTATAAAGGTTAACCCCGTGATCACCCCCCGTCACCAGTGTCGCTAAGCAACCGTTTTTCTGATCGCTGTATTAGTGACATAGGTGACGCTAGTTAGGGAGGTAAGTATATAGGTTCGCTGTCAGTGTTTTTATAGCGACAGGGACCCCCATATACTACCTGCTAAAGGTTTTAACCCCCTGATTGCCCCCTAGTTAACCCTTTCAACCGGGGATCACTGTATAAGTGTTACGGGTGACGCTGGTTAGCTAGTTTGTTTTTTGTAGTTTATTATAGTTTTAGGGCACCCGCCGTTTATTACCTTATAAAGGTTTAACCCCCTAATTGCCCGGCGGTGATATAAATTACATTTTGAGGGTCAGATAAGGTCTGCGTCGCCCCAGGCAGCGTCAGGTTAGCACCAGTACCGCTAAAACCCATGCACGCAGCTAGGGATGAGCTTCGTGTTCGAGTCGAACCCATGTTCGACTCGAACATCGGCTGTTCGCCCGTTCGCCGAATTGCGAACGATATGGGCCGTTCGCGCCAAATTCGTGTGGCGCGTCACGGCCCATAATTCACTGCGGCATCGCAGTGCATTGCTTGCTGATGATTGGCCAAGCATGCACTATGACCCGCATGCTTGGCTAATCACAGTGCCGCCTGAACAGAGAGCCATAATTGGCCAAAGCCAAGGAGGCTTTGGCCAATTATGGCTCAGGGGATTTAGTACACGCCCCACACTATATAAGGCCGCCTGCACGGCGGCCCTGTGTAGTGTGTGTTCCGGCGTTCATTGAGAGAGAGAGAGAGACAGACAGTGTCATTTGATTTGAGTTAGATAGATTAGGCAGAACAGTCAGTCAGTTAGCTGCACTTACAGTGTATTGTGTATATATATGCATCCCAGGTGTTGCATATATATATATATATACACTGTATTCAATTTAGCTAGATCCGTTCCTGTTATCTTCTAGACTATTTACATTTAGTGCAGTGCGTCCTGCTCACAGTGTTCAGCTAGATCCGTTCCTGTTATCTTCTAGACTATTTACATTTAGTGCAGTGCGTCCTGCTCACAGTGTTCAGCTAGATCCGTTCCTGTTATCTTCCTACTGACAGGCAGGCTTGTCTGGTTACAGTATATAAAGCTACCTGAAGAAAATTACTGGTGTTCTATTTGATCCTATTAGTACCACGGTCAGGCAGCTAGACTATTTACATTTAGTACAGTGCGTCCTGCTCACAGTGTTCAGCTAGATCAGTTCCTGTTATCTTCCTACTGACAGGCAGGCTTGTCTGGTTACAGTATATAAAGCTACCTGAAGAAAATTACTGGTGTTCTATTTGATCCTATTAGTACCACGGTCAGGCAGCTAGACTATTTACATTTAGTACAGTGCGTCCTGCTCACAGTGTTCAGCTAGATCCGTTCCTGTTATCTTCCTACTGACAGGCAGGCTTGTCTGGTTACAGTATATAAAGCTACCTGAAGAAAATTACTGGTGTTCTATTTGATCCTATTAGTACCACGGTCAGGCAGCTAGACTATTTACATTTAGTACAGTGCGTCCTGCTCACAGTGTTCAGCTAGATCCGTTCCTGTTATCTTCCTGACAGGCAGGCTTGTCTGGTTACAGTATATAAAGCTACCTGAAGAAAATTACTGGTGTTCTATTTGATCCTATTAGTACCACGGTCAGGCAGCTAGACTATTTACATTTAGTACAGTGCGTCCTGCTCAGTGTTCAGCTAGATCCGTTCCTGTTATCTTCCTACTGACAGGCAGGCTTGTCTGGTTACAGTATATAAAGCTACCTGAAGAAAATTACTGGTGTTCTATTTGATCCTATTAGTACCACGGTCAGGCAGCTAGACTATTTACATTTAGTACAGTGCGTCCTGCTCACAGTGTTCAGCTAGATCCGTTCCTGTTATCTTCCTACTGACAGGCAGGCTTGTCTGGTTACAGTATATAAAGCTACCTGAAGAAAATTACTGGTGTTCTATTTGATCCTATTAGTACCACGGTCAGGCAGCTAGACTATTTACATTTAGTACAGTGCGTCCTGCTCACAGTGTTCAGCTAGATCCGTTCCTGTTATCTTCCTACTGACAGGCAGGCTTGTCTGGTTACAGTATATAAAGCTACCTGAAGAAAATTACTGGTGTTCTATTTGATCCTATTAGTACCACGGTCAGGCAGCTAGACTATTTACATTTAGTACAGTGCGTCCTGCTCAGTGTTCAGCTAGATCCGTTCCTGTTATCTTCCTACTGACAGGCAGGCTTGTCTGGTTACAGTATATAAAGCTACCTGAAGAAAATTACTGGTGTTCTATTTGATCCTATTAGTACCATGGTCAGGCAGCTAGACTATTTACATTTAGTACAGTGCGTCCTGCTCACAGTGTTCAGCTAGATCCGTTCCTGTTATCTTCCTACTAACAGGCAGGCTTGTCTGGTTACAGTATATAAAGCTACCTGAAGAAAATTACTGGTGTTCTATTTGATCCTATTAGTACCACAGTCAGGCAGCTAGACTATTTACATTTAGTACAGTGCGTCCTGCTCACAGTGTTCAGCTAGATCCGTTCCTGTTATCTTCCTACTGACAGGCAGGCTTGTCTGGTTACAGTATATAAAGCTACCTGAAGAAAATTACTGGTGTTCTATCCCAGCTTAGTGCAGCTACAGGCCATTAGTATGTCTGGAAGGCCAAGAAGGAGAGGCAGACAGTCACAAGCCAATAAGAGAGGGCAAGCAGGCTCTGTGTCTAGTGCTGGTCGTGGAGACGGTGCATCCTCATCAGCACGTGGCCATGGGACACGCTTGGCCTTTTTTTCGGCAGCTGGCCGTGTTGAGCCGCAACATGCGGAAGACTTGGTCGAGTGGATGACCAAGCCGTCCTCATCCTCCTTATCCTCTCTCACCCATGCCCAGGGTGCTTTGTCTGGCAAAGCAGCGGCCTCTTCACTCAGCTCAATGTCATCAGTGACTCCTTCCCTAGCTCCACCATGTCCTCATGATGTCCTCATCATGTCCTCGAACTGTTTGACCACAGTGTTGGGTACATGCTCCAGGAGGATGCCCAGCGTTTGGAAGGCTCTGATGATGATACTGAGCTCGATGAAGGCAGTAACATGAGCACGGACAGAGGGGGTGCCCAAGAAGGACAGCAATCTGGCAGTCATGCTCCCCCTGCTGCAGCATACTGCCAGGTTTGCTCCAGTGATGAGGAGGGAGGGGATGATGAGGCCACTGACTCAACGTGGGTGCCTGATAGGAGGAGGAGGCGGCACATCACCAACGAGGCAGGATGCCCTCCAGGGGCCAGCCTAAGGGCAGCACATTGACTGCATCACACCCCAAAGCTCCACATGTGCAGGGCGCTGCAGTCTCTGCGCATTATTCAAAAAGTTCTTTGGTGTGGGCCTTTTTTGAGACGTGTGCATCAGATCGCACCGCTGCTATTTGCAACATATGTCTCAAGCGTATCTCACGTGGCCAAAACATCTCCCGCTTGGGTACCACGTGCTTGACCAGACATATGTTGACCTGCCATGCAGTTCGTTGGCAAGCGTATCTAAAAGACCCACACCAAAGAACAAAGAGGATCTCTCCTTGCTCCTCATCAGCTGAGATTTCCAACCCCACTAGACCTCCAGTCCTCTCTGAGCCCTGCAGTGAGAGGAATGAAGGTGTAGAATTAGGTGTGTCACAGCCAAGCACTTGTGGGCAATCTGCTTTTGGTACACCGACGTCAGATTGTACCAGGCAAATTTCCCTGCCCCAGCTGCTGCACCGCCGAAAGAAGTTTGCTCCCAGCCATCCACATGCCCAGCGGTTGAATGCTAGGTTGGCAAAATTGCTAGCACTTCAACTGCTGCCTTTTCAGTTGGTAGACTCTGCCCCCTTCCGTGAGTTTGTGGAATGTGCGGTTCCTCAGTGGCAGGTACCCAAACGCCACTTTTTCTCATGGAAGGCGATTCCGGCTCTCTACCGGCACGTGGAAGGCAATGTCCATGCCTCGCTGGACAGGGCGGTCAGCGGTAAGTTGCATATTACCGCTGACTCATGGTCCAGCAGGCATGGACAGGGACGTTACCTAAGTTTCACGGCACATTGGGTGACTCTGCTGGCAGCTGGGAAGGATGCAGGACAAGGTGCAGTAGTGTTGGAGGTTGTTCCGCCACCACGCCTCCAAAATGCTGATTGTGACACACCTCTCTCCTCCACCCCCTCCTCTTCTTCTTCCTCCATGGCCTCTTCTTCGGAACCAGTGGTGCTCCGTAGTCGTTCAAGGGGCTACGCAAGTACGCAGGCCAAAAGATGCCATGCGGTGCTTGAGCTGGTGTGCTTGGGGGACAGGAGCCACACTGGGGCAGAGGTTCTGTCAGCTCTGCAGGGGCAGGTTCAGAGGTGGTTGACGCCACGCCAACTTAAGGCAGGAATGGTGGTTTGCGACAATGGCACCAACCTCCTCTCTGCCCTCCGACAGGGACAAATGACCCATGTGCCCTGTTTGGCTCACGTCCTTAACTTGGTGGTGCAGCGGTTCTTGGGCAGGTACCCGGGCTTACAGGATGTCCTGAGGCAGGCCAGGAAAGTCTGTGTGCATTTCCGCCAGTCATATAATGCCAGTGCTCGGCTGACGGACCTCCAAAAGGAGTTTAACCTGCCCAAGAACCGCCTAATCTGTGACATGCCCACCAGGTGGAACTCAACGTTGGCCATGCTGCAGCGGCTGCACATGCAGCAGAGGGCCATCAATGAGTACCTGTGCGACTATGGCACCAGGGCAGGGTCAGGGGAGCTTGTTTTTTTTTCCCCACGCCAGTGGGCCATGATCAGGGATGCATGCACTGTCCTGTCACCATTCGAGGAGGCCACGAGGAGGGTGAGCAGTGACAGTGCATGCATCAGTGACACTGTCCCCCTTGTCCACCTGTTGGAGCACACGCTGCGTGGAATAATGGACAGGGCACTTGAGGCTGAACAGAGGCAGGAAGAGGAGGACTTCCTTAGCTCTCAAGGCCCCCTTTATCCAGACAGTGTTCCTGCGTGCCCGCCGATCACACAGGAAGAGGAGGAGGAGGAGGAAGATTGTGTCAGTATGGAGGTGGAGCCTGGCACTCAGCATCAGCAGCAGTCTGAAGGGATCAGTCCCAAGAAACACATGGACTTGTACGTGGCTGGGAGGAGGTGGCTGCGGACGTTGTCGTCCTTAGTGACCCAGAGGACTCCGGACCGAATGCCTCAGCAAACCTACGCTGCATGGCCTCCCTGATCCTGCAAAGCCTGCGTAAGGATCCTCGTATTCGTGGTATCAAGGAGAAGGACCAATACTGGCTGGCAACCCTCCTTGATCCACGTTACAAGGGTAAGGTTGCGGACCTTATCTTGCCATCGCAGAGGGAGCAGAGGATGAAACATCTTCGGGAGGTCTTGCAGAAAGGTCTGTGCAATGCGTTCCCAGAGACTGGGAGGTTACAAACTCCTGTTTCTGGACAACGTGTTGCTGAGGCTTCGGTCAGTCAAAGAAGGAGCGGTGGAGAAGGTGGCCGTCTGACCGATGCGTTCAGACAATTTTTTGGTCCGCAGCCCCAAGGTATGATCGTTTCCAGCAACCATCGCCAGCGTCTGTTTTACATGGTGCAGGAATACCTAGGGTCAAGATCAGACTTGGACACCTTTCCCACCGAAAATCCTCTGGGTTACTGGGTCTTGAGGATGGATCACTGGCCAGAGCTTGCACAGTATGCAATTGAGCTACTGGCCTGTCCTGCATCCAGCGTTCTTTCGGAACGCACATTCAGTGCTGCTGGAGGCGTGGTAACCGATCACAGGGTGCGTCTGTCCACCGACTCGGTCGATCGGCTGACCTTCATAAAAATGAATCAGTCTTGGATCACCACCAGCTACCAAGCACCTGATGCTGATGTAACCGAATAATTTTTTTTGAAATCTCAGATCCCTTCAAAGACTGCCTATACTGATGCTGAGTGACTATCCCTGAGTAATTATCCTCTTCCTCCTCAATCATCACGCTGATAGCTTGTAAGAACATTTTTGTTTCTGGGCGCCACCACCAGTGCCTAAGGCACAATTTTTCAGCCCCTGTTTAACAGGGGCGTGTAATTACAATTTTTGATGTAATACTTTGCAGCAGGGCTCGTTCCTGCATTCCAACTAGAGTGTCTGTGAGGGGTTGCAGTGTTGTGGCACCACAGCACCAGTGCCTAAGGCCTAATTTTTCAGCTCCTGTTCAACAGGGGCATGTAATTACAATTCTTGATCTAATATTTCACAGCAGGGCCCTGTGAGGGCTTACAGTGTTGTGGCCACAGCAACACCTAAGGCCCAAATTTCTGCTGAGTATATAGGGCAGGACCCTACTTTCAAACATCTAACTTACAAACGACTCCTACTTGCAAACGGAAGGAGACAACAGGAAGTGAGATGAAATCTACCCTAGGAAGGGAAATTCTCTCCTGTAAGAGTTAATATGGGAAAAAAAATTCTCCTTTCCACTGATGCTTTCCAATCCTTGTTCCACAAAAAACCCAAATTTTCAAAAAACATTTTTCATTGGGACAAAAAGTGAGGTGAAATCTTCTGAAGAGGAGGAAAGACAGCATCACAAATGTCACAGGGGTGATAACCCTTCCCTATGTTTTCCAAAAAGCTTAAAAAAGATTTTTTGTCTGGAGCTAAACGCGTTAAAAATGTACTCGTTCAAAATTACAAAGAGATTCTACTTAACAACAAACCTACAGTCCCTGTCTTGTTTGCACCGCCTGTATACTGCTGTTCAGAGTATATAGGGCCTTTCCTTATTTTAATTTGGGTGCGGGGTTCCCCTTAATATCCATACAAGACCCAAAGGGTCTGGTAATGGACTGGGGGGTACCCATGCCGTTTGTCTCACTGATTTTCATCCATATTGCCATGACCCGACATGACATTAAACCCGCAAGCAGTTTTAAATGAGATTTTTTCCTTTAAAAATGACATTTGGTGCAGGGACTGTTCTAAACACGGGAAACACGCGTCACTTTACAGGCATACTATAGACACCCCCCAGGTACGATATTTAAAGGAATATTTCACTTTTTTTTTTTTTTTTACTTTAAGCATCATTAAAATCACTGCTCCCGAAAAAACGGCCGTTTTTAAAAGTTTTTTTTGCATTGATACATGTCCCCTGGGGTAGGACCCGGGTCCCCAAACCCTTTTTAGGACAATACCATGCAAATTAGCCTTTAAAATGAGCACTTTTGATTTCGAACGTTCGAGTCCCATAGACGTCAATGGGGTTCTAACGTTCGTGCGAACTTTCGGTCCGTTCGCAGGTTCTGGTGCGAACCGAACCGGGGGGTGTTCGGCTCATCCCTACACGCAGCATACACCTACCTTAGTGCTATAGTATCTGAGCGGATCGATATCTGATCCGATCAGATCTATACTCCCCAGCAGTTTAGGGTTCCCATAAACACAGTGTTAGTGGGATCAGCCCAGATACCTGCTAGCACCTGCGTTTTACCCCTCGGCCCAGCCCTGCCCAGCCCACCCAAATGCAGTATCGATCGATAACTGACACTTACAAAACACTAAGCAAACATAACTGCAGCGTTCGCAGAGTCAGGCCTGATCCCTGCGATCGCTAACAGTTTTTTGGTAGCGTTTTGATACAGTCGCTGACAGTCAGGAGCTTTTTTGCCTGTGAGTCTCACTAGTGTACCCCTAAATTTAGAGCCCAAAATGGCAAATCGAAGGTACACTAGTGAAGAGGCCCACACGTTTCTGAGCATGACAGATAGTGAAGAGGAAGTCACTCATCTGTCAAGTTCAGGCTCAGAATACGATCCTGTAGAGGACAGCGGCTCCATGACAGATAGCTCTGACGACGGAGTTGTGGTCCCTGTTAGGGTCAGGCGTACCAGACCCCGAACTTTTTCTGTCCTTGAAGTGCAAGAACCGCAGGGCACTTGTATGGAGCAGAGAAGTACTAGCGCCGCTATTCCTTCTGGTGAACTGGCAAGCACCAGCGGCCTAGTACACCCTGGTCATACATTCAGTACTGCAGTATCACGTGCTGACGTGGCGAGTCCCATAAGTGCAGTTCAAGCTGGTGAGGTGGCAAGCACTAGTAGTGTCCCGCTGCCACCAAAAAGACAAAGACAGGCCCGTCGTGCCCATAGTGCCCTTCCTGCTGCATTCGCCAATCCGAATTGGGAACCCACCACTTCTGCAGCACCCGTACTTCCCCCTTTCACTGGCCAACCCGGAATTCAGGTGGAAAGTTGACTTTACGCCACTGGATTTTTATTCACTGTTTTTCACCGAAGATCTCTATAGATCTATTGTGGACCAAAGCAATTTGTACGCTGGTCAACACATCGCCACTATTCCCCAGTCCTCCCTTGCCAGAGATTGGAGACCAATTACGGTCTCCGAATTTAAGAGCTTTCTTGGCCTTTCCCTCCTCATGGGCTTGAATAAAAAGAGTAAGTTGCGGTCATATTGGTCCACTGACCCAATTTACCATTCGCCCTTGTTCTCTGCTTCCATGGCCAGGGCACGATACGAGCAGATTTTGTGGTTCATGCACTTCAACAACAATGAACTCTGTCGTCCTCGTGGAGACCCTGCATACGATCGGCTCTACAAAATTCGGCCCCTCGTAAACCACTTCAACCAACGTTGACTTTTTTACCCCCCATCAAGTTGTCTGCGTTGATGAGTCCCTGATTAAATTTTCTGGCCGCTTGTCATTCAAACAGTGCCTTCCAAGCAAGCGTGCCAGATACGGGGTCAAGATGTATAAGCTCTGTGACAGGGCCACAGGCTATACATGTAGTTTTATGGTTTACGAGGGCAAAGATAGTCACGTAGAGCCGACAAACTGCCCTGACTACATAGGAAGCGTTGGCAAGATAGTGTGGGACTTGGTGTCACCCTTATTCGGAAAGGGGTACCACTTGTACGTGGACAATTATTATACGAGCGTGCCACTTTTTAGTCACTTGTTTGATCATCAGATTGGAGCATGTGGCACCGTGTGACCTAATCGCCGGGGCTTTCCCGTCTTAGGCTGGGGGAGAGAGCCTGCTTGAAGTATATTAACTTGCTCGCTATGAAGTGGAGGGATAAGAAGAATGTTTTCGTTCTCACCTCCCTTCATGCAGACACGACGACCCAAATTACTACGGCGACTGGTGTTGTGGAGAAACCCCTCTGTGTCCACGAATATAACCTTAATATGGGAGGGGTGGACCTCAACGACCAGTTGTTGGCGTCGTGCCTAATTGCCCGTAAGGCCAGACGCTGGTACAAAAAAGTGTCTGTTTATTTATTTCAATTGGCTTTGCTGAACGCTCATGTGCTATACAGAGCTTCAGGACGGACTGGATCCTTCCTTAAATTCCAGGAAGAGATCGTCAGAGCCCTTCTGTTTCCAGACGGTGCTCTACCTCACCTTCCCCAACCAAATGCAGTAAGCCGGCTGCATGAGAGGCATTTTCCTTATGCCCTCCCGAGTACCCCTACCCAACGAGCCCCCCAATGTTTTGAACGCTACCATACACTAGTTGAGTATTAGCGTAGGGTACAGCACTGCACAGACTAGGACACACTTTCACAGGGTCTCCCAAGATGTCATTGCATTTTGAGAGACCCAAACCTGGAACCAGTTACAAAAGTTAAAAGTTACTAAAAAAAGTGTAAAAAAAACAACAACAAAAATATAAAATAAAAAAACAAAAATAGTTGTTGTTTTATTGTTCTCTCTCTCTCTATTGTTCTGCTCTTTTTTACTGTATTCTATTTTGCAATGTTTTATTGTTATTATGTTTTACCATGTTTGCTTTTCAGATATGCAATTTTTTTATACTTTACTGTTTACTGTGTTTTGTTGGTAACCATTTTATTGTTTTCAGGTACGCCATTCAGTTGCAGCGCGGATTTATTTATCTTGACAGCAACAGCGTTTGCTCCCACGATATATAAAGCCGTGACTCCAGCGCTGTCGGAGGTGATTTCACCACCACAGTTACATACTTCAGCATATATGCCGAAGCGTGGGGGCAGCAGTGGGTGGAGGAGCGATTTGCTCCTGCCTTTTGCGGGAGGATGCCCCCATGCTTCGGCATATATATATTTTAGGCACAGGTTGCGTTAAATGTTTTATTTTTTACTATTTTTTTTTTGTATTTGCTTTGCAGGTATGGTAAGTATTACTGTTATACTGTAATGTTACTTTGTTTTATTGTTAACCATCATTTGCTTAGCAGGTACGCCATTCAGTTGCAGCGCGGATTTATTTATCTTGACAGCAACAGCGTTTGCTCCCACGATATATAAAGCCGTGACTCCAGCGCTGTCGGAGGTGATTTCACTACCACAGTTACATACTTCAGCATATATGCCGAAGCGTGGGGGCAGCAGTGGGTGGAGGAGCGATTTTCTCCTGCCTTTTGCAGGAGGATGCCCCCATGCATCGGCATATATAAATGGTGCATGTATGCCCATCATTAGAAGTGGGTGGATGAAGGGAGGTATTCTAATGTTGGGCATACCCACCGATCAATATCTTTTTTTCGTTCAGCCCACAGGCTGCATGAAAAAAAAGTTTACAATATATGCCCAACAAGGACCAGCAACGTACTGGTATGTTGCTGGACTTTGAGTGGTTATACCAGAATGATGCCTGCAGGTTTAGGTATCATTCTTTTCAGCCAGCGGTCGGCTTTCATGTAAAAGCAATCCTAGCGGCTAATTAGCCTCTAGACTGCTTTTGCAAGCAGTGGGAGGGAATGCCCCCCCCCCACCTTCTTCCATGTTTTTCTCTGGCTCTCCTGTCTCAACAGGGAACCTGAAAATGCAGCTGGTGATTCAGCCAGCTGACCATAGAGCTGATCAGAGACCAGAATGGCTCCAAACATCTCTATGGCCTAAGAAACCGGAAGCTACAAGCATTTCATGACTTAGATTTCGCCGGATGTAAACAGCGCCATTGGGAAATTGGGAAAGCATTTTATCACACCGATCTTGGTGTGGTCAGATGCTTTGAGGGCAGAGGAGAGATCTAGGGTCTAATAGACCCCAATTTAAAAAAAAAAAAAAGAGTACCTGTCACTACCTATTGCTATCATAGGGGATATTTACATTCCCTGAAATAATGAGATAACAATAAAAATGATTAAAAAACATAAAAATTAAAGGAACAGTTTAAAAATAAGATTAAAAAAATCCAAAAAAGAAAAAAAAAAAAAAAAAAAAGCACCCCTGTCCCCCCCTGCTCTCGCGCAAAGGCGAACGCAAGCGTCGGTCTGGCGTCAAATGTAAACAGAAATTGCACCATGCATGTGAGGTATCACCGCGAAGGTCAGATCGAGGGCAGTAATTTTAGCAGTAGACCTCCTCTGTAAATCTAAAGTGGTAACCTGTAAAGGCTTTTAAAAATGTATTTAGTTTGTTGCCACTGCACGTTTGTGCGCAATTTTAAAGCATGTCATGTTTGGTATCCATGTACTCGACCTAAGATCATCTTTTTTATTCCATCAAACATTTGGGCAATATAGTGTGTTTTAGTGCATTAAAATTTTAAAAAGTGTGTTTTTTCCCCAAAAAATGCGTTTGAAAAATCGCTGCGCAATTACTGTGTGAAAAAAAAAAAATGAAACACCCACAATTTTAATCTGTAGGGCATTTGCTTTAAAAAAAATATATAATGTTTGGGGGATTCAAAGTAATTTTCTTGCAAAAAAAAATAATTTTTTCATGTAAACAAAAAGTGTCAGAAAGGGCTTTGTCTTCAAGTGGTTAGAAGAGTGGGTGATGTGTGACATAAGCTTCTAGATGTTGTGCATAAAATGCCAGGACAGTTCAAACCCCCCCAAAATGACCCCATTTTGGAAAGTAGACACCCCAAGCTATTTGCTGAGAGGCATGTTGAGTCCATGGAATATTTTATATTGTGACACAAGTTGCGGGAAAAAGACATTTTTTTTTTTTTATGCACAAAGTTGTCACTAAATGATATATTGCTCAAACATGCCATGGGGATATGTGAAATTACACCCCAAAATAAATTCTGTTGCTTCTCCTGAGTACGGGGATACCACATGTGTGAGACTTTTTGGGAGCCTAGCCGCGTACGGGACCCCGAAAACCAAGCACCGCCTTCAGGCTTTCTAAGGGCGTACATTTTTGATTTCACTCTTCACTGCCTATCACAGTTTCGGAGGCCATAGAATGCCCAGATGGCACAACCCCCCCCAAGCAATTTGCTGAGAGGTATAGTGAGTATTTTGCAGACCTCACTTTTTGTCACAAACTTTTGGAAATTGAAAAAAGAAAAAAAATACATTTTTCTTGTCTTTCTTCATTTTCAAAAACAAATGAGAGCTGCAAAATACTCACCATGCCTCTCAGCAAATAGCTTGGGGTGTCTACTTTCCAAAATGGGGTCATTTTGGGGGGTTTTGGGCTGTCTTAGCATTTTATGGCCTTCGAAACTGTGATAGGTAGTGAGGAGTGAAATCAAAACTTTACGCCCTTAGAAATCCTGAAGGCGGTGATTGGATTTCGGGGCCCCGTATGAAGCTAGGCTCCCAAAAAGTCCCACACATGTGGTATCCCCGTACTCAGGAGAAGCTGCAGAATATATTTTGGGGTGTAATTCCACATATGCTCATGGCATGTTTGAGAAAATATATCATTTAGTGACAACTTTGTGCAAAAAAAAAAAAAAAATTGTCACTTTCCCGCAACTTGTGTCAAAAAATAAAATATTCCATGGACTCACCATGCCTCTCAGCAAATAGCTTGGGGTGTCTACTTTCCAAAATGGGGTCATTTGGCGGGGGGGTTTGTGCCATCTGTGCATTTTATGGCCTTCAAAACTGTAATAGGTAGTGAGGAGTGAAATCAAAAATGTATGCCCTTAGAAATCCTGAAGGCAGTGATTGGTTTTCGGGGCCCCGTACGTGGCTAGGCTCCCAAAAAGTCCCACACATGTGGTATCCCTGTACTCAGGAGAAGCAGCAGAATGTATTTTGGGGTGCAATTCCACATAGGCCCATGGCCTGTGTGAGCAATATATCATTTAGTGACAACTTTTTGTAAATATTTTTTTTTTTTGTCATTATTCAATAACTTGGGACAAAAAAAATAAATATTCAATGGGTTCAACATGCCTCTCAGCAATTTCCTTGGGGTGTCTACTTTCCAAAATGGGGTCATTTGGGGGGGTTTTGTACTACCCTGCCCTTTTAGCACCTCAAGAAATTACATAGGCAGTCAAACTAAAAGCTGTGTAAATTCAAGAAAATGTACCCTAGTTTGTAGACGCTATAACTTTTGCGCAAACCAATAAATATACGCTTATTGACATTTTTTTTTACCAAAGACATGTGGCCAAATACATTTTGGCCTAAATGTATGACTAAAATTGAGTTTATTGGATTTTTTTTATAACAAAAAGTTTTGACATTTTTTTTCAAAATTTTCGGTCTTTTTCTGTGTATAGCGCAAAAAATAAAAACGGCAGAGGTGATCAAATACCATCAAAAGAAAGCTATTTGTGGGAAGAAAGGGACACAAATTTCGTTTGGGTACAGCATTGCATGACCGCGCAATTATCAGTTAAAGTGACGCAGTGCCAAATTGGAAAAAGACCTCTGGTCCTTAGGCAGCATAATGGTCCGGGGCTAAAGTGGTTAAAGCAAACCCATCTCTCCTTCGTATTCTTTGTTCCTAAAATTTTATCCCAATCCATGCCTTTTAGCAAGGTTTGTAGTTTAGGGAAGTTGGCTCTTTTGAAATTCAGTGTCTTTGTATTCCCTTTAGGTTTCCTATTTGTGTGATTTATACTGAAACTAATTGACCTGTGATCGCTGTTACCTAAATTGCCCTGAATTTCCACATCCGTGATCAGGTCTGTATTGTTGGTATGGAAAACAGAGAAAAAAATTGCACTAAGATAAATATTAATATTAAGTGGGGCTATATCCGAAGCACAGCCCCCCAAAAGCTGCAATTCTCATGTAAACATAAATACAAGGAAAACAAATTGAAAAAAAACAGAATCGCGCTAACAAAATGTGATATCAATATTCAAAATAAATACTCTAAATAAATCACATGCATACATCCATTACTAATGAATGCCAAAAGTGCATTTGAATAAAAACTCAAAGATATATATATATATATATATATATATATATATATATATATATATATATATATATATATATCTTTCATGCACCATGGGAGTTCCACCATGATCTGATTGGTCGGGAGGGGACCACCCAACACTGAGGTTCTCTGGTTTTCCTGAAGCCATCCAGTATTTGTATACATGCACTCCTAGATCCTGTTATGGGGGATCATGGAGCTCTGGTAAAAGTCCATTTCTGCTGTTTTGGTGGTGGATTCAACTATAACCTTCACCCAACATCTTTCTGAGGACATTCAGCTGGCATCTTATGAACTTTTTATTTTATAAATTTTGCACGGGTGTTTAGAGGTTTATCATCAATTTTATTAACATTCATTTTTTATAATTTCACAGGACTTTACATGAACAGTTGTAGAATAATTATATTAATTTGGCTTTATAATCAAGATCTGTAAGTATGCAGTCTGAGTTCCCTTTTATGCTTTGACATTAAAAAAGCTCACTCAGCTCAGCTGATCTTGAAATAGCTAGGTTGTGTGCATGTCATTTTTGTACCAGTTGTTCTCCATGTACAGAGTTAATGACTAAAGGTCAGTAGGTCAGTGGTTTCACAGATAAGAATATACTCAGAGTATCTGTCATAGACTTTATTGTAAAGATCTTTTTAAAAAGTAAAAACATATATTATCTATAATATAGTTAGTTATTTGATATAGTTATTTAGTTAGCTAGATTGAGTTTGTGTGAAGTAATATATATTTATATATATATCCAATTATAGTTTATTATGCATTTGTAAGCTTTGGTACAGAATTGCATTTCTGTAGCTTAAAGTATATCCATTACAAAAATTCGGCCATTTGGAAAGGTCATTCACCTTGAGTTTTTTTATAAGAATCTGTTGTGTGTTCCTGACAATCAAAGAAGCTTAAGAGACGTGTCAGCTGTTGGCAAAGAGAATATTTAGAATAATCACGAATATGATCATTTCATTTTTAGTCCTAGCTATATATGGTTATGGCTATAGCTTGCTGACTAGTAGATTTGGAATTGTATAAAAACCAGTGTGACACTAGGCTAGAGGCGCGACACGACACACCACACACACAACACATGTCCTTCACTCACACACAGAAGGACTTCACTACTTTTTCACACACACACAAAGAAGGACACACGCATCCTTACACTGAAGAAGACATTTTGTTTACATTAGGCCTAAATACAGCCTATCTCATAAACAGCTGCTAGAGCAGACATCTCTCTGACATAGAGAAGCACAGACGGAGCTGAAACATCTCTTGAACTTTCTTGATACAAGTTTTTGTTCCTATTATCTTTTGTTTTACTACATCAAGCTGTAAGAAGAATTTAACTTTGTATATAATTTCAAGTTGTTGCCAAGTGTGACCAAATAAACTCACACTTTGTTTTAAGACAGTCTGGCTACTGAACTTTTGAACAAATCGCCTAAGACACTGTTGACATAACACGTGTCTGAGAAGAAGGTTTTTTACACTTTCCCTACATTTTTACAACAGTCGATTTATATTTGTGTACCACATCTTTCCTCTAAAGCACATACTTTAGTTTATTAATTTATATGTGCACATGTAGATGTTTGAGTTTTTATTCAAATGCACTTTTGGCATTCATTAGTAATGGATGTATGCATGTGATTTATTTTGAGTATTTATTTTGAATATTGATATCACATTTTGTTAGCGCGATTCTGTATTGTTGGTAATCAGTAGATCCAGTAATGTTTTATTTCTAGTTGGTGCATCTACCATCTGACCCAAAAATTTGTCCTGCAAGACATTAAGGAACTGGCGAGCCTTAAACAAATGCGCGGTTCCCTCCGCCCAGTCTATGTCTGGATAATTAAAATCCCCCATTATGATAACACTTCCCATCCTTGCTGCTAATCCAAATTGTGATAGGAGATCTGTCTCCACTTCCTCCCTCAGGTTAGGGGGCCTATAGCATACTCCCAGTATTATTTTCCCCTTAGCTTCATCCCTTTGGAGCTCTACCCATAAGGATTCCACCTCCTCCCTAGCTCCCTCAGTGATGTCATCTCTCACATTCACTTGTACATTATTCTTGATATATAGGTATACCCCTCCCCCTTTTTCACCCTCTCTATCCTTGCAGTAAAGGGTATACCCTTGAATGTTTGCCAGCCAATCATGAGAGCTGTCTAACCAGGTCTCTGAAATTCCCAAAAAATCCAAATCCTCCTCGTACAACAGTATCTCTAGCTCACCCATTTTGTCCGCCATGCTCCTGGCATTGGTGAACATGCCACATAGTTTAGACCGGTCGCATATTGGGTGTTTCGAGATTGCAACTAGGACTTGCTACTATACTTACCTTGTGTTTTTGTGCTTTGGTCAATCTACCACTAATGCCCCCAATACTACCCTCTGGAATATCTTCTGCGCTGACTATCTCTACCTCTGGACCCTCCTCCCCCATCGCCTAGTTTAAAAACCCCTCTAACTTTTTGTCCATCTTCATTCCCAGCAAATCTGCACCCTCCTCATTTAGGTGCAGTCCGTCCCTTCTATAGTACCGGTTATCGACTGAGAAGTCGGCCTAGTCCTCCAGGAACCCAAACCCCTCCTTACTACACCAGCTCTTCAGACACTTGTTTACTTCCCTAATCTCCCTCTGCCTTTCTGGTGTGGCTCGATGTACCGGTAGTATTCCTGAGAATACTACCTTGGAGGTACTTTTCCTCAATTTAGCTCCTAAGTCCCTAAAATCGTTCTTTAGGACACTCCATCTGCCTCTGACTTTGTCATTGGTGCCAACGTGCACCATGACAGCTGGGTCTTCCCCAGCCCCTCCCAGTATTCTGTCCACAAGATCCGTGATGTGCCGAACCCGAACGCCCGGTAGACAACATACTGTTCGGCGCTTCAGGTCTTGGTTACAGATTGCCCTCTCTGTCCTAAGAATTGAGTCCCCTACCACCAGAATCTGTCTTTCCTTTCCCTTCGCTGCCCCCCCCCCCACTCTCACTGGAGGAGTTCTTCCCCTGGCAGCTAGGAGATTCCCTCAGCTCCAGCAGTGCTGGTCCCTGACTGGTTTCACCAATGCCACTCAATGGAGCGTACTTATTGGGATGTTCCAGTCCTGGATCGGCCTCCCTGGCACTTCCCCCTCTACCCTTGCTGACGGTCACCCATCTACTCTTTGCTAGTGCCTGCACCTCTTTGTCTCCACCCGCCTCTGTGCTGCCCCTGCCGGCACCTGCCGTGTAGGTTCCTGGCTCTCCTTTAGTATGGAGGGACTTCTCAGTGCTGACAGTTGACAACGATGGGCTAAGAATCTCCTGTCATGGTTTGGCAGGGTGAACTCACTCAAAAAGACTGTTGTACCTCTTTCGTACACTCCCAGTGTCTTTAAACATATCTCATTTAAATAAATTTCAACAAAAATTGGTAATGTATATCTGGGGAGCCTAGGGTGAAGGGAAAGACAACGTCTGCTCCTAAAGTAAGAGGAAGCTTAGGAGCTCCAGACCAGCTCAGATACTTTCAGGCTGCCCAACTGTCCCCATTGATTATTTTTCACAGTAAACAACGCCATCCAATCTGAATGCAGCTGGAATCCTCTATCTTGCCTATGAGCCCAGTTAGCCACCTGTTTTGGCTACCATCCAAAGTTTGACCTCCTATCCTATACCCCACACTTTCCTTTTCTGTAGGATTATGGGACAGGCTATCCTCAAAACACAATTTTAGATCAACCTATTCTCCCCTTGCTCCATTATTGCCAAATCCTGCATTCACCCTGGCCTCATCCCTTTTGATTTTGCATGGTGGACAATTAAGGTTATTGCCGATTTTTACAACCACAGAGGGGTTCTGTCACTAGAAATCCTTTAAGGAACAACACGCTTTACCACCTGCAGAATACTATCCATATAATCAGATAGCCCACTTTATCACTTCACTGAAAAGGGTTTCCGATTTATCGATAACAACCCCAATGAAATATCTATACATATCCAAGGTTTACAGCATTCTGACCTCCACGGATGATAGACTCCCTTATATGGAAAAATGAGAGTGGCATAGACTGGCACAAGGAGCTGCAAAATCAATTATAAACACCTCCCTAAAAGAGACCACTTACAAAGTACTAATGCAATGGTACATGGTCCCTGTTAAAAATGCCCAAAGGGTGCTGGGAGCCTCCCCCGTGTGTTTGAGGGTGCAGCCTAGAGGGAACGACATATCACGTATAGTGCATGTGCCCAAAAGCTCATGGATTCTGAATCCATATCAACAATTTTTTCTATTCCCTCACAGGGACTAATTTGACTAAGTTCCCGCAACAGGCACTCCTTGGACACCCTGATGGGGGAGCCCCGAGACCCACCCAAGCCTCATTTTTACAGCAGCCAAAATAACAATTGCAAGATCTTGGAAATCTACAGTGCTATATTTTGACCTCTTAAAGAACAAATTGTCCTGGGTAATTTAAAAACAACACCTCTCTGCCATACTGCAGGACAAGCTTCCCCAATTCGAAAATACCTGGGACCCCTGGATCACCTGACAATGAAATACAAGAGAAGGGTGCACCGACCTAGTGCAATTCCATTAAAACATCTATTAACCACTTAAGGACCGCCTCACGCCGATGTACGTCGGCAAGGCGGCACGGGCAGGCAAAATCACGTACGATCGGACCCCCCCCGGTGCCCAAGGCGGTCCCGTTTTGTTCCCCGGCGATCGGAGTAGTGGGGGAGGCCATCCGTTTGTGGCCCCCCCCTCGCGATCGCCGCCGGCCAATGGGAACACTCCTTTGCTGCCCCCCCCCCCGTCACAAACTGACACCAGCAGTTTTTTTTTTTTTTCTGATTACTGCATAGTGTCAGTTTGTGACAGTTACAGTGTTAGCACAGTTACTGTTACCCCCCTGTAGGTCTAGGGTACCCCCCTAACCCCCCCTAATAAAGTTTTAACCCCTTGATCACCCC
The DNA here is from genome assembly GCA_037952925.1 of Lithobates clamitans. Classification (NCBI taxonomy): domain Eukaryota; kingdom Metazoa; phylum Chordata; class Amphibia; order Anura; family Ranidae; genus Lithobates; species Lithobates clamitans. Next base: position 3,393,363 of record JBBGZY010000752.1, on the reverse strand, counting down.
GTCACCAGTGTCGCTAAGCGATCATTTTTCTGATCGCTGTATTAGTGTCGCTGGTGACGCTATTTAGGGAGGTAAATATTTAGGTTCACCGTCAACGTTTTATAGCGTCAGGGACCCCCATATACTATCTGATAAATGTTTTAACCCCTTGATTGCCCCCTAGTTAACCCTTTCACCACTGATCACCGTATAACCGTTACGATTGACGCTGGTTAGTTTGTTTATTTTTTATAGTGTCAGGGCACCCGCCGTTTATTACCGAATAAAAGTTTAGCCCCCTAATCGCCCGGCGGTGATATGCGTCGCCCCAGGCAGCGTCAGATTAGCGCCAGTACCGCTAACACCCACGCACGCACCGTACACCTCCCTTAGTGGTATAGTATCTGATCGCATCAATATCTGATCCGATCAGATCTATACTAGCGTCACCAGCAGTTTAGGGTTCCCAAAAACGCAGTGTTAGCGGGATCAGCCCAGATACCTGCTAGCACCTGCGTTTTGCCCCTCCGCCCGGCCCAGCCCACCCAAGTGCAGTATCGATCGATCACTGTCACTTACAAAACACTTAACGCATAACTGCAGCGTTTGCAGAGTCAGGCCTGATCCCTGCGAACGCTAACAGTTTTTTTGGTAGCGTTTTGGGGAACTGGCAAGCACCAGCGGCGTAGTACACCCCAGTCATAGTCAAACCAGCACTGCAGTAACACTTGGTGACGTGGCGAGTCCCATAAGTGCAGTTCAAGCTGGTGAGGTGGCAAGCACAAGTAGTGTCCCGCTGCCACCAAAAAGACAAACACAGACCCGTCGTGCCCATAATGCCCTTCCTGCTGCATTCGCCAATCCTAATTGGGAACCCACCGCTTCTGCAGCGCCCGTACTTCCCCCATTCATATCCCCAACCAAATGCAGTCGGCTGCATGAGAGGCATTTTTATGTCCTCCCGAGTACCCCTACCCAGCGAACCCCCCAAAAAAGATGTCGTGTCTGCAGCAAGCGCGGATAAAGGCGTGACACCCGCTATTACTGTCCCTCCTGTCCTGACAATCCTGGTCTTTGCATTGGTGAATGTTTTGAACGCTACCATTCACTAGTTGAGTATTAGCGTAGGGTACAGCATTCCACAGACTAGGCACACTTTCACAGGGTCTCCCAAGATGCCATCGCATTTTGAGAGACCCGAACCTGGAACCGGTTACAGTTATAAAAGTTACAGTTACAAAAAAATAGTAAAAAAAAAAAAAAATATATATAAAATAAAAAAAAATAGTTGTCGTTTTATTGTTCTCTCTCTCTCTATTGTTCTGCTCTTTTTTACTGTATTCTATTCTGCAATGTTTTATTGTTGTTATGTTTTATCATGTTTGCTTTTCAGGTATGCAATTTTTTATACTTTACCGTTTACTGTGCTTTATTGTTAACCATTTTTTTGTCTTCAGGTACGCCATTCACGACTTTGAGTGGTTATACCAGAATGATGCCTGCAGGTTTAGGTATCATCTTGGTATCATTCTTTTCAGCCAGCGGTCGGCTTTCATGTAAAAGCAATCCTAGCGGCTAATTAGCCTCTAGACTGCTTTTATAAGCCGTGGGAGGGAATGCCCCCCCCCACCGTCTTCCGTGTTTTTCTCTGGCTCTCCTGTCTCAACAGGGAACCTGAGAATGCAGCCGGTGATTCAGCCAGCTGACCATAGAGCTGATCAGAGACCAGAGTGGCTCCAAACATCTCTATGGCCTAAGAAACCGGAAGCTACGAGCATTTCATGACTTAGATTTCGCCGGATGTAAATAGCGCCATTGGGAAATTGGGGAAGCATTTTATCACACCGATCTTGGTGTGGTCAGATGCTTTGAGGGCAGAGGAGAGATCTAGGGTCTAATAGACCCCAATTTTTTCAAAAAAGAGTACCTGTCACTACCTATTGCTATCATAGGGGATATTTACATTCCCCGAGATAACAATAAAAATGATTAAAAAAAAAATATGAAAGGAACAGTTTAAAAATAAGATAAAAAAAGAAAAAAAATAATAAAGAAGAAAAAAAAAAGCACCCCTGGCGCCCCCTGCTCTCGCGCTAAGGCGAACGCAAGCGGCGGTCTGTCGTCAAACGTAAACAGCAATTGCACCATGCATGTGAGGTATCACCGCGAAGGCCAGATCGAGGGCAGTAATGTTTGCAGTAGACCTCCTCTGTAAATCTAAATTGGTAACCTGTAAAGGCTTTTAAAAATGTATTTATTTTGTTGCCACTGCACGTTTGTGCGCAATTTTAAAGCATGTCATGTTTGGTATCCATGTACTCGGCCTAAGATCATCTTTTTTATTTCATCAAACATTTGGGCAATATAGTGTGTTTTAGTGCATTAAAATTTTAAAAAGTGTGTTTTTTCCCCAAAAAATGCGTTTGAAAAATCGCTGCGCAAATACTGTGTGAAAAAAAAAAATGAAACACCCACCATTTTAATCTGTAGGGCATTTGCTTTAAAAAAATATATAATGTTTGGGGGTTCAAAGTAATTTTTTTGCAAAAAAAAATAACTTTTTCATGTAAACAATAAGTGTCAGAAAGGGCTTTGTCTTCAAGTGGTTAGAAGAGTGGGTGATGTGTGACATAAGCTTCTAAATGTTGTGCATAAAATGCCAGGACAGTTCAAAACCCCCCCAAATGACCCCATTTTGGAAAGTAGACACCCCAAGCTATTTGCTGAGAGGCATGTCGAGTCCATGGAATATTTTATATTGCGACACAAGTTGCGGGAAAGAGACAAATTTTTTTTTTTTTTTTGCACAAAGTGTTCACTAAATGATATATTGCTCAAACATGCCATGGAAATATGTGAAATTACACCCCAAAATACATTCTGCTGCTTCTCCTGAGTACGGGGATACCACATGTGTGAGACTTTTTGGGAGCCTAGCCGCGTATGGGACCCCGAAAACCAAGCACCGCCTTCAGGCTTTCTAAGGACGTGAATTTTTGATTTCACTTTTCACTGCCTATCACAGTTTCGGAGGCCATGGAATGCCCAGGTGGCACAAACCCCCCCCAAATGACCCCATTTTGGAAAGTAGACACCCCAAGCTATTTGCTGAGAGGTATAGTGAGTATTTTGCAGACCTCACTTTTTGTCACAAAGTTTTGAAAATTGAAAAAAGAAAAAAAAAATGTTTTTTCTTGTTTTTCTTCATTTTCAAAAACAAATGAGAGCTGCAAAATACTCACCATGCCTCTCAGCAAATAGCTTGGGGTGTCTACTTTCCAAAATGGGGTCATTTGGGGGGGTTTGTGCCACATGGGCATTCCATGGCCTCCGAAACTGTGATAGGCAGTGAAGAGTGAAATCAAAAATTTACACCCTTAGAAATCCTGAAGGCGGTGATTGGATTTCGGGGCCCCTTACGCGGCTAGGCATCCAAAAAGTCCCACACATGTGGTATCCCCATACTCAGGAGAAGCAGCTGAATGTATTTTGGGGTGCAATTCCACATAGGCCCATGGCCTGTGTGAGCAATATATCATTTAGTGACAACTTTTTGTAAATAATTTTTTTTTTTGTCATTATTCAATCACTTGGGACAAAAAAAATAAATATTCAATGGGTTCAACATGCCTCTCAGCAATTTCCTTGGGGTGTCTACTTTCCAAAATGGGGTCATTTGGGGGGGTTTTGTACTGCCCTGCCATTTTAGCACCTCAAGAAATGACATAGGCAGTCATAAACTAAAAGCTGTGTAAATTACAGAAAATGTACCCTAGTTTGTAGACGCTATAACTTTTGCGCAAACCAATAAATATACGCTTATTGACATTTTTTTTACCAAAGACATGTGGTCGAATACATTTTGGCCTAAATGTATGACTAAAATTTAGTTTATTGGATTTTTTTATAACAAAAAGTAGAAAATATCATTTTTTTTCAAAATTTTCGGTCTTTTTCCGTTTATAGCGCAAAAAATAAAAACCGCAGAGGTGATCAAATACCATCAAAAGAAAGCTCTATTTGTGGGAAGAAAAGGACGCAAATTTTGTTTGGGTACAGCATTGCATGACAGTTAAAGCGACGCAGTGCCAAATTGGAAAAAGACCTCTGGTCCTTAGGCAGCATAATGGTCCGGGGCTCAAGTGGTTAAATAGTAAAAAGTATCACAAACATAGGTGATAAAAAACCATGTCAAAACACGATGAACTAGACATCACCAGGACTACTAGGATTATTCACACAAGCAAGGAGACCAGAACGTGTCTGCAATGGCTTGGCTGGCACGTTTCCAGGGAGAAATCTTTTCCCCAGAGCCTCAGAGTGTGGACAAGAGACTCTTATTTTTATATTTGAATTTCTGAAGCATAAACACCTGAGCGCAGGAGAATTATGTTACCCCTGGATCACCTACCTGACAGGGACAGACTCATCAGATCTGAGGATAACCTCTTAGAACTGGCACCACCATTTATTGGGCCTTTCTGGATTCTACGTAAGATCAACCCAGTGGCTTACGTATTAGACCTTCCTTCTAACATGCGTATTTTAAATGTATTTCATGTCTTCTTAAAACCCCTGGTGTGCAACTGCTTCACCACCTCTGTACCATGTCCTCACCTGGTTCAGGTTGAGAACCATGAGGAGTATGAGATTCAATCATTGACTCCTGTAGGTTCTGTGGGTGCATACAGTACCTGGTTCATTGGAAAGGGTACGGTCCGGAGGAGCGCTCTTGGGTCTCATCCTCAGACATACATGCTCCTGTCCTCTTCCTTGCTTTCCATAGATGTTTTCACCTCAAACCTGGTGGGTCTCTCAGGGGGAGGGCTGGTTGAGGAGGGGGTACTGTCAGGGATGGGCTCAATCCTCCCTTATCAGTGTTCAGCTGTCGGTTAATTGCCAGCACTCATCGTTCCACAGTGCCTCAGCTGGTGATCATTTCCCGCTCATCAGCCAGCCCCTTCTGGCTATTTAAACTGCCTGGTTCATTTCTCCCATGCCTTCGCCTTGGTCAACATATCTAGAGACTCTCTGCTGGGTTCCTGTTAAAGACTTGCCTGGCTGACGTTCCTTCTGGTTCCTGATCCTGTCTGCTGCCTCTGACTATGCTGATCTCTGGCTTTCTGATTTCTTGGCTTGTTCTGACCAATTTGGCTACCGAACCCTGACTATGTTTTGACTACGTTTACCAGTTGCACTATTTTTACCATTTTATTAAAAAGTGTGATTTTTACTGCATTTTCTGTCTCCGCCTGTTTCATGGTTCCTGAAAATAATTACAAATTCTAGTTAAATATGGGGCTAATATATCAGCAGAAATTTTAACCGGACTCATCAGTCTCTACTCCTGAAACCATACTGCACCTGGTACAGAGCGGATAATCTCTTATGCACAGAGCGCTGTTATACTTTATCCATCTTGTGAGCGTCTCTTCTTTTATCTTATTAAAATTAAACATTACTACACTTAGATGGTGCTGCTCTTCTTCCTTTTTTATCTCCAGAGTTCCTTCTAGCTCCATCCAAAGCTAGCACCCACTAGGAGTGCAATACTTAAGGAATTATGGATTTGTATACACTGATTTATGAACTATATGAACTATCTTCATATGGTTTGGTTTTATTTTAGCCTGAGCTAGAGTGCACCAATATTGTTTGTTTGTATCAGCATACATATTATAATATTCTCCTGATAGCCTGTCTATCCCAGGTTATTTATTATATGCGTTGCGTCACGGTCACGTGACTTTTTCAAGGACCGTGACGCAACGCGTGGGAGGAGCCAAGGACGCTCTGTGTAGACTGGCAGTATCGAACAGTGTACTTACGCGATTCTGCTCCTGTCTGAAGCGGCTGACTGCTATTATAAACCTGCATATGCCTTATCACTATGAGGCGCACGTGAGTGGATTAGATGCAAGTTTGCCTGTGTACTTGGTATCAAGACCATTGCGCAAAGATCTCTTGTTTTCTCTTATCTATTTTAACTGTGAGGTCTGTTGGTGATCGTCACAGTTGATGTGTACAAAAGCAAAGAAACATTGTTGCTGAAATAGTATCAATGAGCGCCCTAATTAAGCAAGTGTGTGTTATTTTTTAGAACTTTGCTAGTGGGACTATTCCAGGCTCTATGCCAATCGGATTGTTATACACATTTTTGGATTGAACTCTTTGAACACATTATTATTTAATCTTTATCTTTTTATGTGGATTTTATTTACACATTTTGGTGTCACTAATTGTTTATAATTACACACAATTTTTACTACTGGATTTATTTTAGGAATTTTACCATTGTAATTACTCACCGCTGGATTTATTTAAGCATTTTACCAGTGGCATATAGACCATTTATTCATTCATTTTATCACATTGTAAAGCGCTTCAAACACCATATTTTATTCTTTTTTAAGTGACCCTGAAAACACTTTTTTGATAGCAGCCTCACTTGGTTTATGTGTATTTATCAGTTATTAAGCATCACAGCGCTTTGCGTTTTTTATATATTTTTTCATATTATATGGTAAGGATTTAATAAATTCAAGAAATTCTAATATAATTTGAGATGTAGGTTGAGGTGTTCCATGATCTTTTTGTAAATAATATAGGGATTTATAGTATTCAGCAAATAAAAAATCTGCTATTTCTTGGGGGTTGTGGGCTATTTTACCCGATTTATGATGTGACATTTTAGCTAATTTGTTTTTTAGAGTTACATTGTCAAACCTGCATGCCAGTAATTTACTTGCTCTGTTACCCTGAGGGTAAAAATTAAGTTTTAATTTAGGATTTTTATTGTGCTTTGCTATCAAAGTTTCTCTCAATGCTTGTCTATAAGTATTCTTATTTTCTTCCTCTGGTTTAAGTTGTTCAACAATGAGGATATTAAATGTGCTCTTTTTTGAGAAGTTAATTGTATTAGTATTCCTTTTATTCCTGTGGGAATCCTATGGGCACACCAGATATTAAAACCATCTTCAGCATTGTCATCATTTAATGTAAAATATTTCCTTTGTTTGTTTTTAATATCTGACCTATATTTATCACGAGATAAGGTACATGTATTATTACGCCAAAGATTAATCTTGGTACATGATTGCCCGAAACATAACATCCAAATTGATCGGAGCATGGTCTGACCAGGTATTGTTATGAATACAGGCATCCACTACCTTTTGCAAAAGAAGTTTATCTGTTAAGAAATAATCTATTCTTAAATAAGTTTTTTGAACATTAGAAAAAAAAAAGTATAGCCTCTTTCTGTAGTGTGGAGACACCTCCATGGATCGAACAATCCTTCTTGAGACAGTATGGTGTTTTTTTCAGAATCTTCTAGTTTGTGACTTTAAGTGTCCATGGAAGGATGAATAGGAGCATTAAAATCTCCACAAAGAATAGTATGTCCTTTTTGTATCTTCTGAATTTTTTCCAAAATGTTCCTATGGAATTTACATGGATTTTTATTGGGAGCATATATATTTATTATTGTATACGTACTTTTGTCAATAATAGACACTAGTATGCTATATCTGCCATGCATGCCTACATGGGATTCCAAAAGTTGGAATAGTGAGGTTGCTTTACAAAAGGCAAATATACTGTGAATGGCAATTGCAGTTGCTCTAGATCTGAGGGGAAGCTCTGATTTGAGGGAAAGCTCTGCTGACTTCTATCATCCAATCATGTGCAAGCAAAAATGCTATTTTTTCATTCCCTTGCATGTGATTGAATATTCTTTTGCAAAGTGAAGCTTCACCTCATTTACTAAGTTCTGGAGCAAGCACAGTATATTTGCCTTTAGTAAAAAAAAAACTGTCTCTTTTATTGCTATCTTTACTCCTGTTTTTTTTTTCCTTATCGTTGGACAAAAAAAATATGAGAAAATTTGTTTTATCCACTGAAAAGTATGTTTCTTGAACACAAATTATATCACTACCAGATTTGATAGCTTTGTTCCAGAGAGCTTTAATCTTTATAGACAAATGTAAATTTAAGCCAATAGGCTTTCAGTGTGGCAGTAAATAAGTCTCATTTGGAGGTTGAACCAGTGTAGAAAAATAACACAAATTAAAAAAGGTAACACAAAAAATTTCCAACCAGTGGTATAAAAAAAAAAGAGCTGTGTTCCAGCTCTAGTGTACAGAGAGACCTGTACTTCATTTCCTAGGGGAAAGACAGAGCTCCCAATCAAGCTTATTCATACCTGAGACAAGAATATATTCATTATAAAACAGGAATATCATTATTCATCCTATTTTAAAGTGGTATTAAAGGTTCTGCTTTTTTTTTTAATGTCATACTTACCTGCTTTGTGCAATGGTTTTGCATGGAGCAGCCCCAATGATCTTTTTCTCAGGTCCCCCCCCCCATGACCAGTGGCCCCAATAGCAAACAGCTTACAATGGGGGCACTGGTGCGTACTCTCTCCTGAGCCCTGCTTTATGTGTCCACAAGACACAGAGCTGCGGCTCGGCCTCGCATCCACTCTCTAATTGACTTACTGCCTGTGATTGACAGCAGTGGGAGCCAATGGGTGCTGTCTTAGCCAATGAGGAGAGGGAGTCCCGGGACAGCTGAGGCTCTTGTGCACATCGTTGTGTCAAGAGGGGGCTCGGGTGAATATTGGGGGGCTGTGGGGAGCAGCACACAGAAGGTTTTCTACCTTCATGCTCAGAATGCATTTAGGCAAAAAACCTTCAGCCTTTACAAGCACTTAAACTGCTTACAGATGCAGGTGGAGCCCTTGTCATCCATGGCTTGTTTTCCATTGAGGGGAGATTCTTCCTGGTGTATGTTTTTCAAGAGTGTGACTGCTATTTGGTAGAATCCCCCATGATTTTAAAAGTTGCAATCCTTCTTCCAGGGACTAGATAGTATGGGAAACATTGGGGTTGATTTACTAAAGGAAAATCCACTTCTCACAAGTGCACTTGGAAGTGCAGTTGCTGTAGATCTGAGGGGAAGATCTGAAATGAGGGGAAGCTTTGCTGGTTTCCATCATCTAATCATGTACAAAAAAATGCTGTTTTCTATTTTCCTTGTATGCCCCCCCTCAGATCTACAGCTACTGAACTTCTAAGTGCACTTCCAATGCACTTGTAGTGCAAAGTGAATTTGCCTTTAATAAACAAACTGTCAGGAAAGTACTTACCAAGGCCGAAATGCAGAGAGCTGTTCACCCTTGCGACTAAGCGCAGTCCGCCCCCTGGAGGTGAGACAGGGAGTGGATGCACAAAGAGGCACATGCTACCCAGGAAGCAGGAGGCTACTGGAGTGAAGTCCTTGTCAGAGAGGAGTAGCTATGCAGCGACTGGCAGGTGGATGATTTGCCAGAGCGGGTACAAGAGAAAGCCCAGGACCAGGCTGAGGGTCAAACACACATAGGATCAGTATATGCAATACAGGCTGAGGTAGCGTGGCAGGAAGACACAAGAGAAGTCCAGAATACAAGCGAAGGTTCAAGGGCAAGGAGAGAGCAGGCAGGTCCGGGTCACAGGCAGAGGGTCAAACACTGGAGAGGCGCGGAATCCGTATAACAAGCCAAGGGTCAGGTTCAGGAGACAAGCAGAATAGTCGAGGTCAATCTGAGTCAAAAGCAGGTAATCAGGTAACAACAACAGGAAGCAGAGATACACAGGAGCTGAAGACAAACCAGCAATTGGTCTGTGTACCAGAGTCCTTTTTATAGGCCAGCATAAGGGTCACGTGGGGCGTGCGCTAGTGCACATGTGCGTGCGCCGGATTGCAGGTCCCCGAAAACGCATGCGCCGTTCCGCCGCGCATGTGCACAGGAACACGGCTTTAATGCCTGGAAGCAATATTCTCCTGACACAAACCCCCCGTTCCGATCCACAAGGTGTTTTGTGGAAAAACCTCATTTGTAAATGATATTGTGATTGCGGAGTATTTTTGTTAAGGTGTTTAAATTTTTGAAAGCCAGCATTGTAGCTTGGGAGAGGTCAGAGAATAGAATTAATCCAGCATAAGGATCTGGTAATGGTGAGTGTTTACGTGCATACAGCATTAATTGGTCTTTCACATGGAAAAAATGTATTTTAGCCAGAACATCTCTTGGTAATTTTTCTGGAATATGCTGAGGTTTTGGCAACCTGCGTGCTCTGACAATGATAATTTCTTGTTTACACAAATGTATGACTCAGAGTTGGCTGTGTCATTGCCATCATCCCTTATAACTTTAAAGACCAAATATATACCTCGAAATGGGATTTTTAGGGCAATGTAATGATTGAAAAATGTTAAATTAAAAAGAATTTTATTGGTACAAAAACAAATAGGATATACATAAACGTACACAATCTATATTTAGGAAGTATTGAATAATTATAAAAACGTCAGATACATGAAAACATATGATGCATCCTACTGCTAATTACAAGTACCACCCCAGATTGGTGCGATGGCGTCCTGATAGCAGATTTCCAACGCGTTTCAACTTTTATTGTAAAGGTAAAGTCTTCCTCAGGGAGGCACTGCATCACATTCTAAAATTTCAAGCAACAGCATGATTACTAATATATACATATATACTTGTATGTCGCCTAATATCTAAAACAATCGCATTTCAACAAAAAAGTGGTATATGCGACTTACATTTATGGCATGTAGCTGTGAAAATCGCTTTCCCAGTGCTGGCAGGGGTCCTAACACCCGATTGTTAGTACTGCTCAAATATCCTCTACGGGGCGGACTGGTGTATTTTAAAAGGAACCAATATTTGGCAGTCATACTAATTGAACAACTGAAAAACATAAGTAGTATTTGAAAAATATTGAGAAAAAAATATAATAAACAAACAATTAATAAAAAAGAGGTCAAATATAGGGGTAATGGTGATTCGTGGGAAAACAAATTTCCCAGAGCCACCACAAGGTAGAAAGATCCAATACCTGGAGTTGGTTGCGTCGGGTGTAGAATTCCCAGTAGCAGAGAGCTCAGGTCCTGGAGTACCTCTCTGTAGCAGAGCCAGTTGTGGAATGCTGCCTATGGCCGTCCCTGGCGTCCTAATGTATGGGGTGTGGGCGTGGTAAAGTGGTGGGCGTAGCCTTATTCTAAATGGGATCTCTAATTCATTGGTGGTACAGTGGAGGGGGTGCGGCTTCAATTAGCCGCCGTCACTGTTTAAAAAACACCTTTCTACGATGTATTGGAGGGGAGCGTCAACAAGCTTCCCTGTTGCCTAGGCAACGGACGCTTAACCTCCTCCCTCACTGTCTCCTCCCCTGCCGCGACGCGAAGCTGTCTGCTTGCACGTATCCCTTTTTTTTTTTTTTTCCCCCTTTTTCTATCTCAATGAGGGAGAACAGATCTGTCATTCCTACAACGAAAATGCCATATATGTTACTGCACATATCAGTGACATCCATGACATCTTTCTGAAAGGGTGCCTTATATATTGCTGCACATATCCTGATGTCCTTCTGACAGGCAGCGGGGTCATTACGCTTCGACGCCCTGTGTGACATAGACCACACAGCGCTCTTTCCTCCCCAGTGAACTGACATCGGAGACACGTGACTCCGACGTCACACGTACCAGAGACTCCCCATGTGAGACGTTGCCCCGGCAACCAGACGCACCTCTCTCCCAGCCTCAGTCCGCGCCCACACCCTATGGGATACGTGCAAGCAGACAGCTTCGCGTCGCAGCAGGGGAGGAGACAGTGAGGGAGGAGGTTAAGCGTCCGTTGCCTAGGCAACAGGGAAGCTTGTTGACGCTCCCCTCCAAGACATCGTAGAAAGGTGTTTTTTAAACAGTGACGGCGGCTAATTGAAGCCGCACCCCCTCCACTGTACCACCAATGAATTAGATATCCCATTTAGAATAAGGCTACGCCCACCAATTTACCACACCCACACCCCATACATTAGGACGCCAGGGACGGCCATAGACAGCATTCCACAACTGGCTCTGCTACAGAGAGGTACTCCAGGACCTGAGCTCTCTGCTACTGGGAATTCTACACCCGACACAACCAACTCAAGGTATTGGATCTTTCTACCTTGTGGTGGCTCTGGGAAATTTGTTTTTCCACGAATCACCATTACCCCTATATTTGACCTCTTTTTTATTAATTATTTATTATATTTTTTTCTCAATATTTTTCAAATACTACTTATGTTTTTCAGTTGTTCAATTAGTATGACTGCCAAATATTGGTTCCTTTAAAATACACCAGGCCGCCCCATAGAGGATATTTGAGCAGTACTAACAATCGGGTGTTAGGACCCCTGCCAGCACTGGGAAAGCGATTTTCACAGCTACATGCCGTAAATGTAAGTCGCATATACCACTTTTTTGTTGAAATGCGATTGTTTTAGATATTAGGCGACATACAAGTATATATGAGTAATCATGCTGTTGCTTGAAATTTTAGAATGTGATGCAGTCCCTCCCTGAGGAAGACTTTACCTTTACAATAAAAGTTGAAACGCGTTGGAAATCTGCTATCAGGACGCCATCGCACCAATCTGGGGTGGTACTTGTAATTAGCAGTAGGATGCATCATATGTTTTCATGTATCTGACGTTTTTATAATTATTCAATACTTCCTAAATATAGATTTATGTGTACGTTTATGTATATCCTATTCGTTTTTGTACCAATAAAATTCTTTTTAATTTAATTTAACATTTTTCAATCATTACATTGCCCTAAAAATCCCATTTTGAGGTATATATTTGGTCTTGAATGATAATTTCTTGAGGAGAAATTGAGGAAAACAATTCTGCTATCATGCGACTTAAGCTCAGTGAGTTTAAATGACTCTGCAATTCCTCAGAATTTCACGTTATTTCTACATGATCTGTCTTCCAGGTTAGCCACTTTATGTTTTAGGTGTTTGAGCTTATCCTCCAGATCCACATGAGCCAATATAGTCCACTGTTTCTCCCATGATTTCTGTTTCCTGTTTTGTATGATGCTTGAAAGCTATCATAATATATTGCAGTGCTCCTCTGAGTGAGACTAACATCCCATTTAACCACTTTAAGACCAGGCCTTTTTTCTAAAACTTGTTGCTTACAAGTTAAAGTCAGTATTTTTTGCTAGAAAATTACTTAGAACCCCCAAAGAGATATATATATATATTTTAGCAGAGACTAGGGATGAGCCGAACACCCCCCGGTTCGGTTTGCATCCAGAACATGCGAACGGACCGAAAGTTTGCGCGAGCATTCGGACACTGTTAAAGTCTATGGGACTCGAATGTGAGAAATCAAAAGTGCAAATTTTAAAGGCTAATATACAAGTTATTGTCCCAGAAAGGGTTTGGGGACCCGGGTCCTGCCCCAGGGGACATTATCAATGCAAAAGAAAGTTTTAAAAACTGCCATTTTTTCGGGAACAGTGATTTTAATGATGCTTAAAGTGAAAAAATAAAAGTGAAATATTCCTTTAAATATTGTACCTGGGGGGTGTCTATATTATGCCTGTAAAGTGGCGCATGTTTCCTGTATTTAGAACAGTCCCTGCACAAATTGACATTTTTAAAAGGAATAAAAGTCATTTAAAACTGCTTGCGGCTGTAATGTAACTTTGGGTCCCGGCAATATGGATGAAACTTATTGAGGAAAAACAGCATGGGTAACCCCCCAGCCCATTGCCAGGCCCTTTGGGTCTTGTATGGATATTAAGGGGAACCCAAATGAAAAAAAGAAAAGGCGTGGGGCCCCCAGGCCCTATATACTCTGAACAGCAGTATACAGGCAGTCCAAACAAGACAGGGACTGTAGGTTTGTTCTTAAGTTGAATCTGTTTGCAATTTGGAACAGGTACATTTTTGAAGTGTAGCTCCAGCCAAAAAATCTATTTTAAGCTTTTTGGATAACATAGGGAAGGGTTATCATCACCCCTGTAACATTTGTTTTGCTGTCTGTGCCCCTGTTTAGAAGATTTCACCTCACTTTCTGTCCCAATGACAATTGCATTTTGAACATTTGGGTTTTTTAGGGAAACAAGGATTGGTGATAATAAAGCATCAGTGGAGACACCTTTTTCCCATATTAACTCTTACATGAGAGAATTTCCCTTCCTAGGGGTACATTTCCTCTCACTTCCTGTTGTCTCCCTCCGTTTGTAAGTAGGAGTCGTTTGTAAGTCGGATGTTTGAAAGTAGGGGACCGCCTGTATATACTATACGGCCTGCCCTATATACTCTGCAGAAATTTGGGCCTTAGGTGTTGGTGGTGCCAGAACACTGCAAGCCCTCACAGTTACTCTTGGTGGGCGCTGGAATGGGCCCTGCTGTGAAATATTATATCAAGAATTGTAATTACATGCCCCTGTTGAACAGGGTGAGAAAAATTGGGCCTTCAGTGGTGGTGTTGCCACAACACTGTAAGCCCTCATAGTTACTCTTGGTGGGCGCAGGAACGGGCCCTGCTGTGAAATATTAGATCAAAAATTGTAATTACACGCCCCTGTTAAAACAGGGGCAGAAAAATTGGGGCTTAGGCACTGGTGCTGGTGCCACAACACTGCAACCCCTCACAGATACTCTAGTTGAGCACATGAACGAGCCCTGCTGCAAAATATTAGATCAAAAATTGTAATTACACAACCCTGTTAAACAGGGGCAGAAAAAAATGGGCTTTAGGCACTGGTGCCCAGAACCAAAAATGTTCTTAGATGCTATCAACATGAACATTGAGGAGGAATAGGATAGTCACTCAGCATCAGCATAGTCAGTCTTCAAGGGATCTCACATTCATAAAAAAAATTCATTGGTTACATTAGCATCAGGTGCTTGGCACTAGCTGGTGATCCAAGACTGATTCATTTTTATGAAGGTGAGCCGGTCAACCGAGTCTGTGGACAGGCGCACTCTGTGATCGGTTACAAAGCCTCCAGAACGCTGGTTGCAGGACAGGCCAGTAGCTCAATTGCATACTGTGCAAGCTCTGGCCAGTGATCCATCCTCAAGACCCAGCAACCCAGTGGATTTTCGGTTGGAAAGGTATCCAAGTCTGATCTTGCCCCAAGGTATTCCTGCACCATGTAAATTAGACGCTGGCGATGGTTGCTGGAACCGATCAGACCTTGGGGTTGCGGACTAAAAAATTGTCTGAACGCATCAGTCAGAAGGCCACCTTCTCCACCGCTCCTTCTGTGACTGACCGAAGCCTCAGCAACACATTGTCCAGGAGGACCAGGAAATTGAAACCTCCCAGGCTCTGGAAACGCATTGCACAAACCTTTCTGCAAAGCCTCCCGAAGATGTTTCATCCTCTGCGAAGGCTGGATAATTTCCGCAACCTTACTCTTGTAACGTGGATCAAGAAGGGTTGCCAGCCAGTACTGATCCCTCTCCTTGATACCACAAATTCGAGGGTTCTTTTGCAAGTTTTGCAGGATCAGGGAGGCCATGCAGTGTAGGTTTGCTTTGGAATTCGGTCCAGAGTCCTCTGGGTCACTAAAGACGACATGATCCGCAGTCACCTCCTCCCAGCCACTTACAAGTCCATGGGTTTCTGGGGACTGAAAACGATCCCTTGAAGACTGCTGCTGATGCTGGGCGCCAGGCTCCACCTCCATGCTGACACAATCCTCCTCCCCTTCCTGTGCGATAGGTGGACCTGCAGGAATACTGTCTGGATAAAGGGGGCCTTGAGAGGTAAGGAAGTCCTCCTCTTCCTCCCTCTGGTGCCCTTTCCATTATTCCACGCAGCGTGTGCTCCAACAGGAAGACAAGAGGGACAGTATCACTGATGCATGCACTGTCACTGCTCACCATCTTCGTGGCCTCCTCAAATGGTGACAGGACAGTGCAGGCATCCTTGATAATTAGCCACTGGTGTGGCGAAAAAATGCCAAGCTCCCCTAACCCTATCCTGGTGCCATACTCGCACAGGTACGCATTGATGGCCCTCTACTGCGTGTGCAGCCGCTGCAGCCTTGCCAACGTTGAGTTCCACTTGGTGGGCATGTCACAGATGAGGCGGTTCTTGGGCAGGTTGCATTCCTTTTGAAGGTCAGCCAGCCAAGCACTGGCACTATATGACCAGCGGAAATGCCCACAGACTTTCCTGGCCTGCCTCAGGAGATTCTGTAAGCCCGGGTACCTGCACAAGAACCACTGCACCACCAAATTAAGGACGTGAGCCAAACAGGGAACATGGGTCAAGTGTCCCTGTCGGAGGGCGGAGAGGAGGTTGGTGCCATTGTCGCAAACCACCATTCCTGGCTGAAGCTGGCGTGGCATCAACCACCTCTGAACTTGCCCCTGCAGAGCTGCCAGAATCTCTGCCCCAGTGTGGCTCCTGTCCCCTAAGCAGACCAACTCAAGCACCGCATGGCATCTTTTTGTGCTTACGTAGCCGCACCTACGGATGACCGCTGGTTCCAAGGACAAATCTGCACAGGAAGAGGCCATAGAGGAAGAAGAAGTGGAGGAGGTGGAGGGAGGTGTGGCAGAATCACCACTACCAGCATTTTGGAGGTGTGGTGGCGGAACAAGCTCAAACATTACTGCACCCTATCCTGCATCCTTCCCAGCTGCGCCGTGAAAGAAAGGTAACGTCCCTGTCCATGCCTGCTGGACCATGAGTCAGCGGTAATATGCACCTTACCGCTGAACGCCCTGTTCAAGGAGGCCAAGACATTGCCTTTCACATGCCGGTAGAGAGCCGGAATGACCTTCCGACAAAAAAAATGGCGTTTGGGAACCTGCCACTGAGGTACCGCACATTCCACAAATTCTCAAAAGGGGGCAGAGTCTACCAGCTGAAAAGGCACCAGCTGGAGTGCTAGCAATTTAGCCAAACTAGCATTCAGCCGCTGAGCATGTGGATGGCTGGGATCGAATTTCTTTTGACGGTTTAGCAACTGGGGTAGGGAAATTTGCCTGCTACAATCGGATTTAGGTGTACCAGTGCAAAGGTGCGATCTGCTGCACGCATCTCAAAAAAGGCCCACACCAAAGAACTTTTGAAAAAATGCGTGGAGTCAGCAGCACCCTGCACATGCGGAGCTCTGCGGTGTGATGCCGTCGGTTGGCTGTCCTTAAGCTGGCCCCTGGAGGGCATCCTGCCTCGTTGGAGATGTGTCGCCTCCTCCTCCTCTCTTCTATCAGGCACCCACATAGAGTCAGCGACCTCATCATCCCCTCCCTCCTCGCCACTGGAGCAAACCTGGCAGTATGCTGCAGCTGGGGGAACATGACTGCCAGTTTCTTGTCCTTCTTGGACACCCCCCTCTCTCTGGGCTCACGTTACTGCTTTCATCCTCAACCTGGGTACCATCAATGGAGCCTTCAAAATGCTACGCATCCTCCTGCAGCATGTACCCGACACTGTGGTCGAACAGTTCGGGGGACTTCTCAGGACATCATGATTGAGCTAGGGAAGGTGTCACTGATGCCATTGAGCCGATGGAATAGGCCGATTTGGCAGCTGCATTGGCAACCAAACTTGTCTTAGCCTGGGTGACAGAGGATGAGGACGGCTTTGTGATCTACTCTACCAACTCTTCTGCATGTTGTGGCTCAACGCTGCCAGCTGTCAAAAAAAAAGGACAAACGTATCCCACGGCCACGTGCTGAGGATGCACCGTGTCCATGACCAGCACTGTTCGCTGTAGACACAGAGCCTGCTTGCCCTCTTTTAGTGGCCTGTGAGCATCTGCCTTTCCTTGGTGGCCTTCCAGACATGCTATAAAATTGGATTAGCAAAACACCGGCTGAAGTTTACTAGAAAACTTACACCAGGAATGGCCTGCAGTCAGGTATAGGCTTGGCTAGACTAGAATGCAGTGGATATATATGTAGGCGACTTTATATATATCTTTATGCACTGCAGATCACTGAATCACCTGCTTGGCCGGCCGGCCGGCCTGCCTGCCTGCCTGCCTGTAAGGGTATTTGTAAAAGGTACACCAGCAATGGCCTGCAGTCAGATATAGGCTTGACTAGAATGCAGTGGATATATCCAGTGGGGACGGAAAGTATTCAGACCCCCTTAAATGTTTCACTCTTTGTAATATTGCAGCCATTTGCTAAAATCATTTAGGTTATTTTTTTTCCCTCATTAATGTACACACAGCACCCCATATTGACAGAAAAACACAGAATTGTTGACATTTTTGCAGATTTATTAAAAAAGAAAAACTGAAATATCACATGGTCCTAAGTATTCAGACCCTTTGCTCAGTATTTAGTAGAAGCACCCTTTTGATCTAATACAGCCATGAGTCTTTTTGGGAAAGATGCAACAAGTTTTTCACACCTGGATTTGGGGATCCTCTGCCATTCCTCCTTGCACATCCTCTCCAGTTCTGTCAGGTTGGATGGTAAACGTTGGTGGACAGCCATTTTTAGGTCTCTCCAGAGATGCTCAATTGGGTTTAAGTCAGGGCTCTGGCTGGGCCATTGAAGAACAGTCACTGAGTTGTTGTTAAGCCACTCCATTATTTTAGCTGTGTGCTTAGGGTCATTGTCTTGTTGGAAGGTTAACCTTCGGCCCAGTCTGAGGTCCTGAGCACTCTGGAGAAGGTTTTCGTCCAGGATAACCCTGTACTTGGCCGCATTCATCTCTCAATTGCAAGCAGTTGTCCTGTCCCTGCAGCTGAAAAACACCCCTACAGCATGATGCTGCCACCACCATGCTTCACTGTTGGGACTGTATTGGACAGGTGATGAGCAGTGCCTGGTTTTCTCCACACATACCACTTAGAATTAAGGCCAAAAAGTTCTATCTTGGTCTCATCAGACCAGAGAATCTTATTTCTCACCATCCTGGGGTCCCTCAGGTGTTTTTTTAACAAACTCTATGCAGGCTTTCATGTGTCTTGCACTGAGGAGAGGCTCCCGTCGGGCCACTCTGCCATAAAGCCCCGTCTGGTGGAGGGCTGCAGTGATGGTTGACTTTCTACAACTTTCTCCCATCTCCCGACTGCATTTCTGGAGCTCAGCCACAGTAATCTTTGGGTTCTTCTTTACCTCTCTCACCAAGGCTCTTCTCCCCTGATAGCTCAGTTTGGGCGGATGGCCAGCTCTAGGAAGGGTTCTGCCCGTCCAAAACATCTTCCATTTAAGGATTATAGAGGCCACTGTGCTCTTAGGAACCTTAAGTGCAGCAGAATTTTTTTTTGTAACCTTGGCCAGATCTGTGCCTTGCCACAATTCTGTCTCTGAGCTCTTCAGGCAGTTCCTTTGACCTCATGATTCTCGTTTGCTCTGACATGCACTGTGAGCGGTAAGGTCTTATATAGACAGGTCTGTGGCTTTCCTAATCAAGTCCAATCAGTATAATCAAACACAGCTGGACTCAAATGAAGGTGTAGAACCATCTCAAGGATGATCAGAAGAAATGGACAGCACCTGAGTTAAATATATGAGTGTTACAGCAAAGGGTCAGAATAATTAGGACCATGTGATATTTCAATTTTTCTTTTTTAATAAATCTGCAAAAATGTCAACAATTCTGTGTTTTTCTGTCAATATGGGGTTCTGTGTGTACAATAATGAGGAAAAAATAAACAAATGATTTTAGCAAATGGCTCCAACATAACAAAGAGTGAAAAATGTAAGGGGGTCTACTTTCCGTCCCCACTGTATATATATATGTAGGAGACTGTATATATATTTTATGCACTGCAGATCACTGAATCATCTGCCTGCCTGCTTTAAAGTGTTTTTGAAAACATACACCAGGAACTACCTGCGGTCAGATATAGGCTTGGCTAGACTAGAATGCAATGGATATATATATATATATCTCTATCTCTCGATATATATATCTATATATCAATAAAATGGAGACTGTATATATATATTTAATGCACTGTAGATCACTGAATCACTTGCCTGCCTGCAAGTGTATTTGAAAACGTACACCAGCAATGGCCTGCAGTCATATATAGGCTTGGCTAGACTGGAATGCAGTGGATATACATATATTGGAGACTGTATATATATTTAATGCCCTGCAGATCACTGAATCACTTGCCTGCCTGAAAGTGTATTTGAAAATGTACACCAGGAACTACCTGCAGTCAGATATAGGCTCGGCTAGACTAGAATGCAGTGGATACGGTCTGCAGTGAGATCTAGCTAAACTGGATACAGTAATATACATACACAAAGCCGGGAGATATCTATCTATACATACATATATACACACACACACGCTAAATACACTGCAGCTAACTGAATCAACTGCCTGCCTGAAGTATATTAGAAACCATACAGCAGGTCTTGCAGTGAGATCTAGCTAACTGAATAAACTGCCTGCTCAAAATAAATGAAATGACACTCTTTCTCTCTCTCTCTCTCTATCTCCACCAGCAACACAATACACAAGGCCGCCTTCACGTGGGGCGTGGCCTTTGGCCAATTATGGCTCTCTTTTATGACGGCGCTGTGATTGGCCAAAGCATTCGGGTCATAGTGCATGCTTGGCCAATCATCAGCCAGCAATGCATTGTGACTACGCAGTGCATTATGGGGTTCGAACGATCGAACGGCCGATGTTCGAGTCGAACTGGAAGCATAAAAGTTATCCCAATTTTTTGTATAATGTGAAAGATGATGTTACGCTGAGTAAATAGATACCTAACACGTCATGCACACCCATTGAATGGCAACAAACTACAGTACTTAAAAATATCTATAGACAACACTTTAAAAAATGTTAACGGTTACCAGTTTAGAGTTACAGAGGAGGTCTAGTGCTATAATTATTGCTCTCACTCTAATGATCATGGCGATACCTCACGTGTGGTTTAAACTTGCGGCCACGACTTTCAAAGCCGTTTGCTTCTGCGAGCGAGCGCGAATGGATGGGGCACTTTAATTATTTTTTTTAACTGATATTTATATTTTTACACTGTCCCTTTAAAAAAAAAAAATTAGATCACTCTTATTGCTGTCACAAGTAATTTTTACATCCCTTTTGACAGTAATAGTCACGTGCCAGGTATTTTTTTGGAGGGATCTGACCCCAAATCCTTTCTTTGCCCTTGAAAGCATTCAAAATGCCAAGTTTGGCTGTTTTGAATACTGACATTTTTTTAAATCGGGCGCCTTTATGGCTCCAGTAAACCCTAAAGTGACGTTGTGACGTCACTTCCGGGTTACTAGATTTGAGACCCGATCAAAGCCATTTCCGGCTTTGTTCGGGTCTACGGCCAGCTGGCGGACATGCCGGCTGGTTGCTCTGGACTCCTGGTGGGACAGGAGAGTCCAGGGGGAGCAACAGAAGGCGGCAGAAGAGAGGGATATCCCCTCCCGCTACTTGTGATAAGAATCAAGCGGCTGATAAGCCGCACCAGTTATCACTAGAAAACACAGCAGAATGACGTACATGATTTTGCGGCAAGTGGTTAACCGATTCCCTCCCGGCCTATGGCAAAATGATGCTGACGGGAACCTCTCGTCGATCTGGGAGGAGGTCATATGAAGTCCCCTCAGATCAAAGGGCCGAACAACGCGCAATCTGACCGGATGCGTCTACCAGACACAGCCGATGACTGATCACTGTACCGGACTGCTGACCACTGTAGCCAATCACAGCAGGTCACATGACAGTTGTAAACAATGGATAGCTTCCTTTCAAACTGCAAGCTGTGATCACATGGTACAGACTGGGCCAATGACAGCCCATATGTACCATGTGATTAGCTCTGGCCAATCACAGCTAATCACAACAAAAAAAACTGAATTAGTTCATTCAGTAAAATGCTTACATATAGCAATGAAATCCTATAAAACATAATAAAACATAATGTGTAAAAAAAAAATATATATATTGATCACTATGCTGTACTGCACTGGTGACAGTATGTGGAAAAAAAAAAAGTGATTTCTTAATTTTCCAAAAACCTATGACAAAAATGACAAATTCAGAAAACTTGCCATGCCTCTTACTAAATACATTGGACTAAAAAGGGTTGAGTGGGTTATCCCACGCTACCTCAGCAAAAAAACGTGTGTTGTGGCAATCTTATAATGGGTGGCTGCAAAGAACCCAATTGCATTCCCACAGTGTAAATCAATATCAAACCAAGGTGATATCATGGATTTAAAGGGCCATACACCCCATTACGGATAGAGTGTCAGGATAACAAGTGGAACAGAGGAGGCAAACAAATGAGTCCTACCTTGCATGCCACAGCTTAGGGGAAAGCGTGATTTGACCTAGTAAGAGAGGTCAATAGGAGAGGTAAGCGCATAGCTTGAAAGGTGGTGGGATTGATTTTTTTTTATTAACCTCTATGCACAACAATTTATAACAAGCAACCCTGGTTCAAGTTATGCCCGTCCCTATGAGTGGAGAGCATTGACAGTGGAGGAATTTAAATTATTTTTAGGCCTAACATTTAATATGGGACTCACAAAAAAAAAATGAATTATACTCCTATTGGTCCACCAACCCTATCCACCATATGCCAATCTATTCATCCATTATGCGAAGATCAAGATACCTCATGATAACGCGTTTCCTCCATTACAATGACAACACCCAGTGCCCTCCCCGAATTGATCCATCACGACAAATTATTTAAAATTCGCCACTTCTAAATTTTTTCTCTGAGAAATTTCCCCAGTTATTCATCCCCGACCAAAATATCTCCGTGGATGAGTGGTCCACTTCACAGGCAGGCTTGGCTTCAAGCTGTTTATCCCCAGCAAAAGGGCCCGATATGGGGTTAAGCTCTACAAGCTATGTGACCGAGAAACGGGGTATATCTACGCCTTCCTGGTGTACGAAGGGAAGGACACCCAAATGCAACCCCCTGAGTGCCGGTTCACACTGATGCGAGTTCAGGACGAATTTGATGCGTCAAGAACATTCTAAATTCGCATGTCATCCATAAAGTCATTGTTTTCAATGACCGTCGTTCACATACATGCGTTGCGATTCCCCTACGAATGCGATGCGATAAAAAAAAGGGTCTTGTGCGAGTTTACTGCGTTGCGAATTTAGCCTCCATAGACATCAATGTAAATCGTTCTGGAATCGCATTGTTGGTTCAGATATGTGCGAATTCCACCACACTACTCTCCACAAAAACCAGGAAATACACAGGAAGTTAACACCTTTTTTCTTTTTCCATTATGATTCCATTGGCTAGAACATCAATCGCAGCTATGACCAACTCTGAAATTCGCGGTAAAATCGCACCTCACACAGGACAAAAAACGGAACAGATTCGCAGCGCAGCAGTATGTACCGGCACTCAATGTCCAGAGTACATCGGAGCCAGTGGAAAGGTTGTTTGGGAGCTTGTATATCCACTCCTTGGAAAGGGTTACCACCTATATGTGGATAACTACTATACAAGCTTGCCCCTCTTCCGCAATCTTTACCGCAAGAACACTCCAGCTTGTGGTACAGTGCGAGCCAATAGGAAGGGATTCCCGCAAAGGCTTGTTACTGAAAGACTACAAGGGGAGACGGCGTCTTTACAGAATGAAGAGATATTGGCTCTCAGGTGGAGGGACAGACGAAACGTCCACATGCTCACAACGATCCACAATGACACCTACGTGGAAATCCCCCGAAGAAACAGCCCAATCCAGAAACCAAAATGTGTCCATGACTAATTTGTTTAGGAGTAGAGTCGACTTCAATGATCAGATGATCGAACCCTACCTTCCCACAAGAAAAAGCCGCTTTTGGTATAAAAAAAAGTCTCCCTGTATCTTTTCAGTTTGGCCATTTACAATAGTTTTGTTATTTACAGAGAGCCCCATATCTTATCTTCAGTACCAAGAAGAAATTATCTCCACCCTTTTGTACTGAAGGCGCACCAGAAAGCATTTGCTCGGATTCAGTGAGCAGACTCCATGAACGCCACTTTCCTAAAAGACTCCCCCACCATGAAACAGGGCAGAAACGTCAGAAGAAATGCCGGGTATGCACCAAAGGAGGAACTAGAAGTGATACCGTGTATTATTGTCCTGATTGTCCTTCCCAACCAGGCCTTTGTATTGATGAATGTTTCCGCCGTTACCATACTTCTCTACATTATTAGGGAAGTATTGTAAACGTAATTGTCATTTACCGCCACACCCCTTTATGCCACTGTACATACCCCTGCCTTCTCCGGAACTGACCCTGGCCTGCTAAACGACCACGCTTCTGCCTAATGCTAAACTGTACCTACCTCTGCCTTCTCCAGAACTGACCCTGGCCTGCTAAACGACCAGGCTTCTGCCTAACGCTAAACTGTACCTACCTCTGCCTGCTCTGGAACTGACCCTGGACTGTTTGACCACGTTTTTTGCCTGCCTCTTGGATTGATCTTTTAGCCTGCGATGATAGTGGGAACACAGGGGTCTCACATGTGAGGGGCTCCAGATTTGTTTTTCCGGATTAAGAAAACTAAATTTTTTAGTTTTCTCATTCCCGATTAGGGTCTGGAGACTCAGAGGCTGCAAAGAGATTTGGGTGGGAGAAGCCTCTACCCCTGTCCCTATTCTTTCCTGGCCTAATACTAGGCCCCTGTTCCTGCTTACTACCAGGACCAATATTTTGGCACTGCTGGCAATGTCTCTACTTGCACTGACCCTGGACTGTATATGGACATTATCCCTGCCTGTACTGACTATGGACAATATTCCTGCCTGCTGCCTTGGACAATTCCATTCACTGTCGCTGACCACGTCCCTGCCTGCTGCCTGGATCAGGGCTCTCCTCCTGTGACAACTGCACTACTAAAACCACAGGTAATCTTTTTTTTATCCTTTGCTCAGAAGAAAGCATTTTAGGGTGTCATTCTTGGCATATTCATGCTATGTGTTAGAAATATGAAGGGCCTTCAAAAATGTAATAGATTGTAAGGAAATTAGATATGTAATTTATGCTCCTAGAATGCCTGAATGTGCTACTTCAATGTTGGGCCTCTGTATATGGCCAGGCTGCGTAAAAGTCTCACACATGTTGTATCGCCATACTCAGGAGGAGTAGCAGAATATATTTTGGGGTGTCATTTTTGCTATGTACATGCTATGTGTTGGAAATATCTTAGAAATAGACAACTTTGTGTGTAAAAAAAAAAAAAAAAAAAAAAAGCGTTTATTTTTTTTTACCACATTTTCCAAAAACTTCTGGAAAAAAATGAACTGTTTAAAAGACTCAATATGCCTCAGATTATACGTTGGGGTGTTTGCTTTCCAAAATGGGGTCACTTTGTGGGCGTTTCAATTGTCCTGGTGCTCCAGGGCCTTCAAAAGTTTAATAGGTGGTTGAGAGATTAGATATGTAATTTATGCTCCTAGAACGCCTGAATGTGCTACTTCAATGTTGGGCCTCTGTATGTGGCCAGGCTGTGTAAAAGCCTCACACATGTGGTATCACAATACTGAGGAGTAGCAGAATTTATTTTGGGGTGTCATTTGTGGAATGTGCCATGTGAGAGAAATGACCTGTTATATTGACAATTTGGTGAGAAAAAAAAAATAAAATAAAAAAAAAAATCTTAATTTTTGCAAAGAACTGTGGGAAAAAATGACAACTTCAAAAAATGCACCATGCCTCTTACTAAATACCTTGGAATGTCTACTTTCCAAAAAGGGGTCATTTTGTGGGTATTTGTACTTTCCTGGTTTGTTAGGGTCTCAAGAAAGGAGATAGGCCTCAGTACATCAGGTGTGATCAGATCAATTTTCAGTGATTGGCACCATAGCTTGTAGGCTATGTTTCCACTAGTGCGACTTTTCATGCGACTTGGGACTGAAAAGTCGCATGACAAATTGTACCCCATGATTTCCAATGAGTACCGTTCATATATGTGCGACTTCAAGTCGCAGCGACTTCAAAGTAGTCCCTGCACTACTTTGGTCCCACTTTGATGCGACTTGTGGTCCATAGACACAGGCATTGCTTCAAAACGCGGTAAAAAGTCGCGGCAAAATCGCGGTAAAAAATCGCGGCAAAATCGCGCGACTTTGGGGACGCAATAGTGGAAACATAGCCGTAGACTCTAACTTTCACACAGACTAAATATCTACTAATTTGGATTATTTTTATCAAAGATATCTAGCAGTATAAATTTTGGCCCAAATTTATGAAGAAAAATTACTTATTTGCAAAATTTAATAATAGAAATGAGGAAAAATTCATTTTTTTTTACAAAATTTTTGGTCTTTTTTCATTTATAGCACAGAAAATTAAAAAAAAAAACCAGAGGTGATCAAATACCACCAAAAGAAAGCTCTATTTGTGTGAAAAAAGGACGAAAATATCATATGGGTACAGTGTTGCATGACTGAGTAATTGTCATTCAAAGTGTGAGAGCACCGAAAGCTGAAAATTGGTCTGGTTAGGAAGGGGGTTTAAGTGCCCAGTGGTCAAGCGGTTAAATAATTTACACTGATTTGGGTTATTTTCACCAAAGAAATGTAGCAGAATACATAGTCTTAAATTGATGAAGAAATAAATGTTATCAATAAATAATCGAACAGAAACAAAGAAAACTTGTTTTTTTTTTTTGTTTTTTTTAATTTATTTAGTAAAAAATAAAAAACCCAGTGGTGATTAAATACCACATAAATAAAGCTCTATTTGTGTGAACAAAATGATAAAAATATAGTTTAAGTACAGTGTTGCATGACCGTGAAATTGTCATTCAAAATGTGACAGCGCTGAAAGCTGATAATTGGTCTGATCAGGAAGGGGGTAAAGTGCCCGGTATTGAAGTGGTTAATGTAGTATCCATAACAGGATGCCCTGAAGTAGGGAAAGCATCCAATTTTTCTCCACTTTCATTATACGCTAATATTGTTTCACATTCAGCTGTAAAATCACTTGTCCATGTGTCTCTAGAATCCTTCTCCTTTGCTTTGGTGGACTCTAAAGCCTCGTACACACGGTACGATTGTTGGCCAACCGAGCGTCTGATTTTTGTCAAAAGGGAGTGTACCGGGATCTTGTCTTGCATACCAACGTACACATTTGTCGTGCCACAAACACGAACGTACTGACGTACTACGAGGAATTTCAGCTCTTGACGCCACCCTTTGGGCCCCTTCTGCTAATTTCGTGTTTGGTGAGCATGAATTCCGAGCATGTGTGTTTGTACTTTTGTGTGACAGATTTGTGTACTGACCATACGAAACTCAAACCATTGTCCACTGAAAATTTACTAGCCGGTCATCCAACATTTGTTGGCGGAAAATTGGACAACAATTGTCAAAAGGAGCATACTAACGGTAATATTTTAGGACAACAGTCTGTCAACATAAAATCTCCTGCCAACAATCGTATCAGCTTCTATTTTTTTTTGTCAAAGCCTAATTGAATAAGCTGCAAATAGAAAATGTTTGGCTACCATGCACAGCTGCACCAGATTCTGCACCTCAAAGTCTGCCAAGGAAGTGTTAAGCCTGGTACACACTAGTAGATCTGACGTTAGTACAGCGATCTCTCCTGCTCACCGCCCCCCCAGCCAGAACACTCCGGTCAATGCTCTCAGCCATTGGCCTCTTCTGCCTCTTCACCCTCCACAGTATTGTCCTCTTCTGCCCCCCTTTCACCCTCCACAATATTGTCCTCCTCTGCCCCCCTTTCACCCTCCACAATATTGTCCTCCTCTGCCCCCCTTCACCCTCCACAATATTGTCCTCCTCTGCCCCCCTTCACCCTCCACAGTGTTGTCCTCCTCTGCCCCCCCCTTTCACCTTCCACAATATTGTCCTCTTCTGCCCCCCTTCACTATCTAAATTGGTGTGCTCCTCTGCCTCCTTCACATTGGTGTTCTCCTCTGCCCCCCCCCCCTTTCTTAACCCTTCACATCAGCGTGCTCCTCTGCCCCCCTCTTCTTCACCCTTCACATTGGTGTGCTCCTCTGCCCCCCCCCCCCTTCACGGGTGGGTGGAGGAGGACAATACTGGAGGGTGAAGGAGGGCATAGGAGGACAATATTGTAGAGGGTGAAGGGGGGTGGCAGAAGAGGACAATACTGTGGAGGTTGAAGTGGCAGAAGAGGACAATACTGTGGAAGGTGAAGGGGGGGCAGAGGAGGACAATGCTGAGTGAGGGTGAGGAGGACAATACTGCAGAGGGAGAAGGGGGGTGGGCCAATAATGTGGAGGGTGAAGGGGCGGGGCAGAGGAGGACAATACTGTGGAGGGTGAAGGGGGGGGGGGGGGAGGAGAACACCAATGTGGGGGGTGAAGAGGGGGAACACACCAATGTGGAGGTTGAAGAAGGGGGGGCAGAGAAGCAAACCAATGTGAAGGATGAAGATGAGCACACCGATGTGAAGGGGGCAGAGGAGAACACCAATGTTAAGGGTGTAGGGGGGCAGAGGAGGACAACACTGTGGAGCTTGAGGGGGGGGCAGAGGAGGACAAAAATGTGGAAGGTGAAAGGGGGGGCAGAGGAAGACAAAAATGTGGAAGGTGAAAGGGGGGGCAGAGGAAGACAAAAATGTGGAAGGTGAAAGGGGGGGCAGAGGAGGACAATACTGTGGAGGGTGAAAGGGGGGGCAGAGGAGGACAATACTGTGGAGGGTGAAAGGGGGGGCAGAGGAGGACAATACTGTGGAGGGTGAAAGGGGGGGCAGAGGAGGACAATACTGTGGAGGGTGAAAGGTGGGGCAGAGGAGGACAATACTGTGGAGGGTGAAAGGTGGGGCAGAGGAGGACAATACTGTGGAGGGTGAAAGGTGGGGCAGAGGAGGACAATACTGTGGAGGGTGAAAGGTGGGGCAGAGGAGGACAATACTGTGGAGGGTGAAAGGTGGGGCAGAGGACAATACTGTGGAGGGTGAAAGGTGGGCAGAAGAGGACAATACTGTGGAGGGTGAAGGGTGGGCAGAAGAGGACAATACTGTGGAGGGTGAAGGAGAGGCAGGAGGAGGACAATACTGTGGAGGGTGAAGGAGAGGCAGGAGGAGGACAATACTGTGGAGGGTGAAGGAGAGGCAGGAGGAGGACAATACTGTGGAGGGTGAAGGAGAGGCAGGAGGAGGACAATACTGTGGAGGGTGAAGGAGAGGCAGGAGGAGGACAATACTGTGGAGGGTGAAGGAGAGGCAGGAGGAGGACAATACTGTGGAGGGTGAAGGAGAGGCAGGAGGAGGACAATACTGTGGAGGGTGAAGGAGAGGCAGGAGGAGGACAATACTGTGGAGGGTGAAGGAGAGGCAGAGGAGGACAATACTGTGGAGGGTGAAGGAGAGGCAGAGGAGGACAATACTGTGGAGGGTGAAGGAGAGGCAGAGGAGGACAATACTGTGGAGGGTGAAGGAGAGGCAGAGGAGGACAATACTGTGGAGGGTGAAGGAGAGGCAGAGGAGGACAATACTGTGGAGGGTGAAGGAGAGGCAGAGGAGGACAATACTGTGGAGGGTGAAGGAGAGGCAGAGGAGGACAATACTGTGGAGGGTGAAGGAGAGGCAGAGGAGGACAATACTGTGGAGGGTGAAGGAGAGGCAGAGGAGGACAATACTGTGGAGGGTGAAGGAGAGGCAGAGGAGGACAATACTGTGGAGGGTGAAGGAGAGGCAGAGGAGGACAATACTGTGGAGGGTGAAGGAGAGGCAGAGGAGGACAATACTGTGGAGGGTGAAGGAGAGGCAGAGGAGGACAATACTGTGGAGGGTGAAGGAGAGGCAGAGGAGGACAATACTGTGGAGGGTGAAGGAGAGGCAGAGGAGGACAATACTGTGGAGGGTGAAGGAGAGGCAGAGGAGGACAATACTGTGGAGGGTGAAGGAGAGGCAGAGGAGGACAATACTGTGGAGGGTGAAGGAGAGGCAGGAGGAGGACAATACTGTGGAGGGTGAAGGAGAGGCAGGAGGAGGACAATACTGTGGAGGGTGAAGGAGAGGCAGGAGGAGGACAATACTGTGGAGGGTGAAGGAGAGGCAGGAGGAGGACAATACTGTGGAGGGAGAAGGAGAGGCAGAGGAGGACAATACTGTGGAGGGAGAATGGGGGCAGAGGAGGACAATACTGTGGAGGGTGAAGGGGGGCAGAGGAGGACAATACCGTGGAGGGTGAAGGGGGTGCAGAGGAAGACAATACTGTGGAGGGTGAAGGAGAGGCAGAGGAGGACAATACTGCGGAGGGAGAAGGAGAGGCAGAGGAGGACAATACTGTGGAGGGAGAAGGAGAGGCAGAGGAGGACAATACTGTGGAGGGAGAATGGGGGCAGAGGAGGACAATACTGTGGAGGGTGAAGGAGAGGCAGAGGAGGACAATACTGTGGAGGGTGAAGGAGAGGCAGGAGGAGGACAATACTGTGGAGGGAGAAGGAGAGGCAGAGGAGGACAATACTGTGGAGGGAGAATGGGGGCAGAGGAGGACAATACTGTGGAGGGTGAAGGGGGGCAGAGGAGGACAATACCGTGGAGGGTGAAGGGGGTGCAGAGGAAGACAATGCTGTGGAGGGTGAGGAGGGGCAGAGGAGGACAATACTGCGGAGGGAGAAGGGAGGGCAATACTGTGGAGGGTGAAGGGGCGAGGCAGAGGAGGACACCAATGTGGGGAGCACACCAATGTGGAGGGTGAAGAAGGGGGGGCAGAGGAGCAAACCAATGTGCAGAGTGAAAAAGGGAGAGGGCAGAGGAGCACAGCAATGTAGAGGGTGAAGAAAGGGGGGGCAGAGGAGCACACCAATGTGAAGGGTGAAGAAGGGGGCCAAAGGAGCATGCTGATGTGAAGGGTGAAGGGGGGGGGCAGAGGAGCACACCGATGTGAAGGGGTGGGCAGAGGAGAACACCAAATTTAAGGGTGAAGGGGGGCAGAGGAGTACACTGATGTGGAGAGTGAAGGGGTGGGGGAGAGGAGGACAATACTGTGGAAGGTGAAAGGGGGAGGGGCAGAGGAGGACAACACTGGAGGGTGAAGGGGGGCAGAGGAGGACAATATTGTGGAGGGTGAAGGAGAGGCAGTGGAGGACAATACTGTGGAGGGTGAAGGAGAGGCAGTGGAGGACAATACTGTGGAGGGTGAAGGAGAGGCAGAGGAGGACAATACTGTGGAGGGTGAAGGAGAGGCAGTGGAGGACAATACTGTGGAGGGTGAAGGAGAGGCAGTGGAGGACAATACTGTGGAGGGTGAAGGAGAGGCAGAGGAGGACAATACTGTGGAGGGTGAAGGAGAGGCAGTGGAGGACAATACTGTGGAGGGTGAAGGAGAGGCAGTGGAGGACAATACTGTGGAGGGTGAAGGAGAGGCAGGAGGACAATACTGTGGAGGGTGAAGGAGAGGCAGAGGAGGACAATACTGTGGAGGGTGAAGGAGAGGCAGAGGAGGACAATACTGTGGAGGGTGAAGGAGAGGCAGAGGAGGACAATACTGTGGAGGGTGAAGGAGAGGCAGAGGAGGACAATACTGTGGAGGGTGAAGGAGAGGCAGAGGAGGACAATACTGTGGAGGGTGAAGGAGAGGCAGAGGAGGACAATACTGTGGAGGGTGAAGGAGAGGCAGAGGAGGACAATACTGTGGAGGGTGAAGGAGAGGCAGAGGAGGACAATACTGTGGAGGGTGAAGGAGAGGCAGAGGAGGACAATACTGTGGAGGGTGAAGGAGAGGCAGAGGAGGACAATACTGTGGAGGGTGAAGGAGAGGCAGAGGAGGACAATACTGTGGAGGGTGAAGGAGAGGCAGAGGAGGACAATACTGTGGAGGGTGAAGGAGAGGCAGAGGAGGACAATACTGTGGAGGGTGAAGGAGAGGCAGGAGGAGGACAATACTGTGGAGGGTGAAGGAGAGGCAGAGGAGGACAATACTGTGGAGGGTGAAGGAGAGGCAGGAGGAGGACAATACTGTGGAGGGAGAAGGAGAGGCAGAGGAGGACAATACTGTGGAGGGAGAATGGGGGCAGAGGAGGACAATACTGTGGAG
Source organism: Lithobates clamitans (assembly GCA_037952925.1). Taxonomy (NCBI): domain Eukaryota; kingdom Metazoa; phylum Chordata; class Amphibia; order Anura; family Ranidae; genus Lithobates; species Lithobates clamitans. Next base: position 3,361,572 of record JBBGZY010000752.1, on the reverse strand, counting down.
GGTGAAGGGGGGCAGAGGAGGACAGTACCGTGGAGGGTGAAGGGGGTGCAGAGGAGGACAGTACCGTGGAGGGTGAAGGGGGTGCAGAGGAAGACAATGCTGTGGAGGGTGAGGAGGGGCAGAGGAGGACAATACTGCGGAGGGAGAAGGAGAGGCAGAGGAGGACAATACTGTGGAGGGAGAATGGGGGCAGAGGAGGACAATACTGTGGAGGGTGAAGGAGAGGCAGAGGAGGACAATACTGTGGAGGGTGAAGGAGAGGCAGGAGGAGGACAATACTGTGGAGGGAGAAGGAGAGGCAGAGGAGGACAATACTGTGGAGGGAGAATGGGGGCAGAGGAGGACAATACTGTGGAGGGTGAAGGGGGGCAGAGGAGGACAATACCGTGGAGGGTGAAGGGGGTGCAGAGGAAGACAATGCTGTGGAGGGTGAGGAGGGGCAGAGGAGGACAATACTGCGGAGGGAGAAGGGAGGGCAATACTGTGGAGGGTGAAGGGGCGAGGCAGAGGAGGACACCAATGTGGGGAGCACACCAATGTGGAGGGTGAAGAAGGGGGGGCAGAGGAGCAAACCAATGTGCAGAGTGAAAAAGGGAGAGGGCAGAGGAGCACAGCAATGTAGAGGGTGAAGAAAGAGGGGGCAGAGGAGCACACCAATGTGAAGGGTGAAGAAGGGGGCCAAAGGAGCATGCTGATGTGAAGGGTGAAGGGGGGGGGGGCAGAGGAGCACACCGATGTGAAGGGGTGGACAGAGGAGAACACCAAAGTTAAGGGTGAAGGGGGGCAGAGGAGTACACTGATGTGGAGAGTGAAGGGGTGGAGGAGAGGAGGACAATACTGTGGAAGGTGAAAGGGGGAGGGGCAGAGGAGGACAACACTGGAGGGTGAAGGGGGGCAGAGGAGGACAATATTGTGGAGGGTGAAAGGTGGGCAGAAGAGGACAATACAGTGGAGGGTGAAAGGGGGTGAAGAAGGGGGGCCAGAGGAGCATGCAGATGTAAAGGGTGAAGAAGGGGGAGGCAGTGGAGCACACCAATGTGAAGGGTGAAGTGGGGGCAGAGTAGAACACCAATGTTAAGGGCGAAGGGGGGTAGAGGTGCACACTGATGTGGAGAGTGAAGGGGAGGGGCAGAGGAGGACAATACTGTAGAGGGTGAAGGAGAGGCAGAGGAGGACAATACTGTAGAGGGTGAAGGGGGGCAGAAGAGGACAATACTGTGGAGGGTGAAGGAGAGGCAGTGGAGGACAATACTGTGGAGGGTGAAGGAGAGGCAGTGGAGGACAATACTGTGGAGGGTGAAGGAGAGGCAGTGGAGGACAATACTGTGGAGGGTGAAGGAGAGGCAGTGGAGGACAATACTGTGGAGGGTGAAGGAGAGGCAGTGGAGGACAATACTGTGGAGGGTGAAGGAGAGGCAGTGGAGGACAATACTGTGGAGGGTGAAGGAGAGGCAGTGGAGGACAATACTGTGGAGGGTGAAGGAGAGGCAGTGGAGGACAATACTGTGGAGGGTGAAGGAGAGGCAGAGGAGGACAATACTGTGGAGGGTGAAGGAGAGGCAGAGGAGGACAATACTGTGGAGGGTGAAGGAGAGGCAGAGGAGGACAATACTGTGGAGGGTGAAGGAGAGGCAGAGGAGGACAATACTGTGGAGGGTGAAGGAGAAGCAGAGGAGGACAATACTGTGGAGGGTGAAGGAAAAGCAGAGGAGGACAATACTGTGGAGGGTGAAGGAGAGGCAGGAGGAGGACAATACTGTGGAGGGAGAATGGGGGCAGAGGAGGACAATGCTGTGGAGGGTGAATGGGGGGCAGAGGAGGACAATGCTGTGGAGGGTGAATGGGGGGCAGAGGAGGACAATGCTGTGGAGGGTGAATGGGGGGCAGAGGAGGACAATGCTGTGGAGGGTGAATGGGGGGCAGAGGAGGACAATGCTGTGGAGGGTGAATGGGGGGCAGAGGAGGACAATGCTGTGGAGGGTGAATGGGGGGCAGAGGAGGACAATGCTGTGGAGGGTGAATGGGGGGCAGAGGAGGACAATGCTGTGGAGGGTGAATGGGGGGCAGAGGAGGACAATGCTGTGGAGGGTGAATGGGGGGCAGAGGAGGACAATGCTGTGGAGGGTGAATGGGGGGCAGAGGAGGACAATGCTGTGGAGGGTGAATGGGGGGCAGAGGAGGACAATGCTGTGGAGGGTGAATGGGGGGCAGAGGAGGACAATGCTGTGGAGGGTGAAGGGGGGGCAGAGGAGGACAATACTGCGGAGGGTGAAGGGGGGCAGAGGATTATAATACTGTGGCGAGTGAAGGGGGGGGGCAAAGGAGGACAATACCGTGGAGGGTGATGTGAAGGGGGGCAGGGGACACTACTGTTTGGAGGGAAGCCGTTGATGTGAAGGGCAGTTGAGGACACTGTTTTGGGAGGGGGGGGGAGTGACGAGAAGGGGAGGGGGATTCAGAAGACTACTGTGAAAGGGGAACTACGGTGTGAATTGTGCGGCTGTGATGGGGGGGGGGGGGACTAAAAACACTGATGTAGGAATAAGATTGAGATACAAGTAGGGGGTTGTGATGTGAAAGATCTGAGTCATTACACAAACATGCAATTCGGATGACTTGCTGGCAGAAATTTTTTTCTGACCAGACTGTGAATTGTAATTTGATATTGATAGCCCTGCCATAGCATGTATCTTGTTAAAAATATCCTGCTTGCTGCTAAGCTGTTTAAATTTGACCCCATACACACTATTAGATTTTCGTCTCCATGTTTACCAAAACCATATAATATGAGGTTAAACCTTAAGATTTTCAATTTGTATGCAATCAGGCAGGCCCTTGCACTACATGGTTTTGGTAAATCTGAAGACAAAAATCTGCAAAAAATCTAATAGTGTGTATGGGACTTTAGGCTTCATTCATAGAGCCGTATATAAAAAAACAAAAGCCCCCACATATAAGTGTTTTTAATTAGGATCTGCTGCACACAACTGCATTATTTTCAGCGGGACTCTTCACACGGATAAACATGTTTTGCATCCAGATCTATGATACAGAATACAAAATTCTGCACATTACAATGTACTTGCACTCCCTTGTAGAAACACAGACATTTGTAAGTGCATAAATGAAGTCTAAGCAAAGGTGGAATAAAGTAGAAGCATGCATGTTTACACATATAAACACATCTATATGCAGGTATTGATACTGATCATTACACAGGAAGTTTTCTCCTAGAAAACAGATGTATAGTAACATTGTTAGGGCTCTGTGAGGAGAGCCCTGTGTGAGAAGTGGATGGTGTGTCCTGTCCCCAGTACATTATTACACGAATTGTACATTATTACACGGAGTATACACACCATCAGGACAGACACATCCCCACACAAAGGCGTGCCCCCCTCCCATGCGCTCTCAGCCGGCGTCTCTCCTGGAAAGGCCGCGTTCTATGTGTGATGTCGCTTTATTTTTTAAAGGCAACCAGCAGCCAATGAACTGACGCCTTGCTTTCCTCGGCGGCCAATCGTCGCGCATGTTATTGTTTGGCGTCCCGCTCCTCCGTCGAATACAGGACGGCCGTTATTACGCCTCAGCCTGTTTCCTCTCACTCTGAGAACAATTGGCGCCTTCCTGCCTAGCTCTGTTCGCCGCGCAGTGAGCATTCCCGGGCGCCCCGTGTCTGTGTCTCCTGTATGTCCGCGCCATGCCCGAGTTTCTGCAAGACCCGTCCGTCCTCACCAAAGACAAGCTGAAAAGTGAGCTGGTGGCCAACAGCGTGTCTCTGCCGGCCGGGGAGCAGCGCAAAGAGGTCTACGTGAAACTCTATCTGCAGCACCTGACATCCCGCAACCGCGGCACCCCCGACTTCTCCAGCGATGAGGAGAGGGAGGCCACTCCGATGCGGGGCAGAGGGCGCCCGCCTGGACGGGTGAGTAACATGGAGGAAGGCTTTATACAGACTTCTATAGGTTCTACGAGACAGCACGCCCGTAACCCATAGCAACCAGGCTGCGGCACGGCCACCAATCATACTGGAGACTGAGCTTAACGCGGGCCGCTATTGGTTACCGCTGTTCGTGATGACGGGCCATTGCTTTGTTTACTAACTCTGTGTGTACTAAGCTTTACTGATAGCAGGCCTGGGCGAGGGGAATGAATGAAGAAATGAATGGGATTGTGGTGTTAGCTCCTGATTACTCCTAAAGACGCTCTCTTCTACCTATCCAGGCCTCAAGTGCTTTCTCTCTATCTGCCCATGTCAATCCTCATTGTTTGTTTGATCACTCCTCTATTGTCCTTCTGTATTGTTTATGTACTCAGGTTAGCTTTACTAAGTGGGATCAGAAATGCTATTTATGTTCTACTTCATAACAGCCACCAATAATCACTGATCAATACCAAAACAAGCCACACTCTCACTTGTGTTGGGCTATACATCTAGTTCATGACATTTACTCAACTGTCAGATCCTGTTGTCAGAAGAGCCAAAAGTACTTGCTTTTCGAGCATTAGGGTTCAGGATGTACGCTGCAGGTACAATCGCATGGAGGGGAGGTGCAGTTAGCTGTGAGAGTCAGGTAAAGGGACAGGTATGAGTGGAGGATGTTACACTTGTCTACTATTGCGAACCCCAGCTGTATGCCCCGAGGGCTGCGTTGTATCATCTGGTACTGTACGTCTGCTAGTGTAATAGAGCTCCATCTGTAGGAATTGGCCAGAAAGTTCCCGCCTTTTTTCTTTTTTTTCTGTAATCTGATAACTTGAGCATGTCTGCTAACTATGCCTGTGTTTTAGGAGGCAGCAGTTATGTGCACCAAATGCTTCGTTTTAGGCTCCGTTTTCACCTGCCTTGGTTGGGTTTTATACTTATATACTTCCGGTGCTGCAGTACCAAAGAGAGAAATATGATGATCTAATTTCAATGTCATTTTGCCAGATGACAATGAAAATAGAACATGTCATTTGCATGCATAGCAGTTTACTGGAAGATGTTTACACAGTTAAAGAGACGTTCCCCTTGGGGGGGTGGAATTAAGTCAGCAGGTGCTGACTTTTAATATATGGACACTTATCTGTCCAGGGAGCCCGCAATGTTGGTACCCGAAGCCGATCTTCTGATCCACTCACGGGTGCTGCCGCCGCCATTCCTGATAAGGAGTTATCGGCTTTGCTCCTGGTTCCCTACTGTGCATGCGCGAGTCGCGCTGTGTGTTCGAAATGGTCCCTGCTGTCTTCTAGGACCTGTATCTCTCCTAGAAGACAGCGGAGGCCGGACATTGCATAGATCACCGTAGAATGTGAGGCAATCCATGCCCAGAAGTGGGAGCAAATACCTGGCTTTGACAGGTATCTGCTTCACCCCCCACCCCCTGAAAGGTGCCAAATATGGCACCCAGGAGGGGCGGGTGGAATCTGATAAGAGGAAGTTCCATTTCTGGGTGGAACGCCACTTTAATATTGTAAACATTTGGTTTTATCACACATGTACTGCTAGATTGTAAGCTCTAAGGAGCAGGGCCCTCTTATTCCTACTGTATTGTAATGTCTGCCCTCATACTTTAAAGGGCTGTGCAAACTGTTGGCGCTGTATAAATCCTGAATAATGGTGTACGGTAATGTGATCGTCTTAAGGCTAGGTTCACACTGCTGCAGGTGAGAACTGCATGTAAATCATACGCTTTCCCGCATTAAAAAAAAAATGCGCTGCTGTTAGCAGACACGAGGGTGTGCTATTTCGAATGACATCCTCGTGCACTGGAAACCGCAGCGTGTGTTAGTGCTGGGAACCGCCTATCGCTGTGTGGTAAACTGCAGCTGTGATTTTTGGAAAAGGTGCGGTGACCTTTTTCCGGCATTTTAACCACTTCAATACAGGGCACTTAGACACCTTCCTGCCCAGACCAATTTTCAGCTTTCAGCGCTGTCGCAGTTTGAATGACAATTGCGCGCTCATGCAACACTGTGCCCAAACTAAATTTTTATCATTTTGTTCCCACAAATAGAGCTTTCTTTTGTTGGTATTTGATCACCTCCTGCGGTTTTTATTTTTTGCTAAACAAATAAAAAAAGACCGAAAATTTTGAAAAAAAATAAAAGTTTTGCTTTTGTTTCTGTTAAAAATTGTAAATAAGTAAGTTTTCTCTTTCACTGATACGGCATCACCGAAGAGGTGGCACTGACGATGGGCACTGATGAGTGGCACTTAATGCAGCACTGATGGGTGGCACTGGTTGGCACTGATGGGCAATGAAAGGCGGCACTGATACGTGGCACTGATGTGAGGCACTGATGGGCATCCCTGGTGGCAGTGGTAGGCATTGAAGTGGGCACTGATTGGCACTTGCCTGGGCACACAGTGGCATTTCCCTGGGGGTCTAGGGGCATACCTGGTGGTCCAGTGTGGATCGCTTCCCTGGTGGTCCTGGGTAGGATCCGAGGGGGGGCTGTGCTGATAAACAATCAGCACAGACCCCCCCTGTCAGGAGAGCAGCCGATCGGCTCTCCTCTACTCGCGTCTGTCAGACGCGAGTGAGGAAAAGCCCATCACCGGCTCTTTCTATTTACATTGTGATCAGCCGTGAATGGACACGGCTGATCATGTGGTAAAGAGTCTCCGTCGGAGACTCTTTACCTAGATCGGTGTTGCAGGGTGTCAGACTGACGCCCCGCAACAACGATCGCCGCGATGCGCGCCCCCGGGGGCGCGCAGCGGCTCGATATTCCTGATCACGTCATATGACGTCCGGCCAGGAATATCAAATCACTTTGCCGCGGTCATTTGGCAATAGGGCGGGCGGCAAGTTGTTAAGCCCAGTGCACACTAACAGTAAACTGACAGCTCGGTCTGAGCCACTATGCTAACCATCCAACATTAGTACAGCGATCTCCCCCGCTGAGCTGTTGTGTTCTGACATGTACGGCCGAACCCCCCATCCCCCTGTAGAACACTGTTTAGATCAGGAGTCAGTCGGCTGCTGGTGTTCCTGCATGCTCGACCAACAGAAGCTGGCTGTACCAACATGCACATGAGCCACACTCGGGATTACAGTGCAGGATCCTGGTGCGGTGTTACTTCCCTTTCCCCAGGATCCTGTGATGTCCCCCGCTGTGTCTGCGGGCTCTGTCTCCTCCGAAGCCTCTCTGTGCCAGGCTCCTTTCCCTGCGAGCGTTGCGATGCACGGGTGCAGAGCCTGGCGGCAAATAAAAAAAAAAAAAAAAAAGTAAAAATCACAACACATACAATACTGTGAAATTATTTCACATCCCTTTTGTCCCCAGTGCTTTGTCCAATGCCCTGCATGCAGTTTTATATTATATATATTATACTGTTCTTTCTGCCTGGAAACTTGAGATTGTCCATAGCAACCAAAAAGTGTCAATTTACGTCAAAAGTGGCTTTAGACCAGCTAGAAAACAGCGATAGTAAATTAGAACACTTGCAGAATTGAGCGATAGTGAATTGTGGGGATATTTATTTTATTATTTTTTTTAATTATATTTATTATATTATAATTTATGTTTTTGTGTTTCAAACTTCATCATACCCGGGATATCTACTAGGTTCTTGGTGTTATGAATTACAGGCCTACAATATAAAACGCCAAATTTCCATGCAAAATAATTGTACCGCTTTCAGCACCTAAAATCCGAAATAATCATACCACCAGGGAGGTTAACGGGGGGGCAGATCCCAGCCCCCCACCCTATGTGAATGAGTATGAGGTACATTGTACCCCTACCCATTCACCTAGAAAGTGTCAAAAATAGAACGCAGTACACAGGTTTTTAAAGTACTTTATTAACACGGTTCCGACTACCTCTCCGGGTCTTCTCCCTCTTCTGGCAGGCGTCTTCTGCCTCTGCGAGGTTTTCTAGCCCTCTGGTTCTTCTCCCTCTGTCCGCTGTCTTCTCGCTCTTTTGCCAGGTCTTCTCCCTCTGTTCTTATTCCGATGTTGACTCAACACTCTCTCCCACTCCAATGCTGGGTGCGTGGTGTGCCACTACTTATATTGGCATGGGGTGGGGTCACCGGGTGATGTCACCCAGAGGCCCCACCCCTTATGACATCGCCACCCCATCATGCCCCAGGCAGTGATGTCATGAGGGGCAGGGTCTCTAAGTGACGTCATCTGGTGACCCTGCCCCATACAAATATATATGTAGTGGCACACCGCGCACACAGCATTAGAGCCGAAGAGAACGTCCAGTCAACCTCAACGGAGCGAGAAGAAAGAAGACCCCGCAGAGGCAGAAGACGTCGCCACAAGATCGGGAGAGGGGAGAACAAATCGGAAGAGATGCCGGAGCTGTCTTAATAAATTACTTTACAAACCTGTTTACTGTGTATTTAATTTTTGACACTTTTTCTAGGTGAATGGGTAGGGGTACTCCATAGGTGTTTTCTTGCACGTGCAGGAAGATCAATAAAACCCGGTAGCCTGGTAGATGAATGGACCATAAAGGACCAGAGGTGCACAGAAGTTTGAAAACGGTGCCAGGACCATCACCAGAAGATATGGAGGCTTACCAGAAGTAGTGGCCTGAAATAGCATATGCTAAAACAGGTAAAAAAGGCTTGGTGACCACCTGGTCTAGATGTATTGTCTGGTCAGATGTCATCACCGCACAAATGGAGGGAAGGGGGGGAAGTGATCAGCACGACATCCTCATTAGTAATCGTACCACCAAAAGCCAAGTGGAAGATTCGTGTAACATGTGTGAGATAAAGACACTCACATAGTGTAATAGCGTTTTAACTTGGATTTATTAAAAATAGCAATAAAAACAACTCACATTTTTTGCAGATCAAAAAGGCATGTAAATCGTGTAGCGGTAGTTGTGAGGGGTCCACCCGACATGTTTCAACTAAAAAAGTCGTCTTCCCAGAAGACGACTTTTTTAGTTGAAACATGTCGGGTGGACCCCTCACAACTACCGCTACACGATTTACATGCCTTTTTTGATCTGCAAAAAATGTGAGTTGTTTTTATTGCTATTTTTAATAAATCCAAGTTAAAACGCTATTACACTATGAGTGTCTTTATCTCACACATGTTACACGAATCTTCCGCTTGG
>JBBGZY010000752.1:327500-345000 GCA_037952925.1 Lithobates clamitans | reverse complement strand
TGACCATCGCTGTAAGTGTTTAGTGTGTATATGTTAGTGATTTTTGCCACAATGTCGCTTTTAGCAGCCCTTTTCACGCATTCTACTTTGGCGTAGACTTTCAGTTTGCAAGGCACAGAGAAGCAGCAAGAATGGGTTTCTGTAGTGTAGTGGTTATCACGTTCGCCTAACACGCGGAAGGTCCCCGGTTCGAAACCGGGCAGAAACAGTGCTTACCTTTAACTTTTTCACAGTCAGGCAAACTCAAAGCTCTTGCCACACCATGCCCCTCTGGCAGCCGTAAGTCAAATCTGACAAAATAAAGCACAGTTTAGGTGCAACACCTTCAATGGGAGCTCTTTTCCTTCACTGTTTGTGAGTCGACCAGGAGAACCTGAAGACCCTTGCCTGAAGATGTAAGGTGAGCTGATTTGCTGGTCCTACACAGGCAAAGTTTTGCTGCAGTTCCTATAGTGCAGACTCTGTGTAAGATGACTAGCAAAACCTGCTGACCATCGCTGTAAGTGTTTAGTGTTAAGGAAAACTTGTTTTCTTGACCCAAAGGCCATTGGAATGCCGAATTTGGCTCTCCTGCTTAGTCAGTTGAGTTGGAAAACCTAACGACCATTGGTGTATGATTTCATGTGATCTGGTGAGAAAAGTGTGTGGAAAAGCTAAAGGTGATATTCATGACTTAGTCTATCTTGCCAGTACTGGGTGTTTTGAGGATGGTGTTTGTATCAAGCTAGGCATCTGAGATGGGCTTTCTTCCTTGTTTTCTTCATTACCCAAGAGTATCATTTGCAAGGATGGTAAACTGAACTCAGGTCATTAAAAAACCAGAAACAAATAATAGCTAATATGGTGACCCCAACCTCCGACCACCCAACCAGAAAAGGTCCGACATGGTGGGTTTCTGTAGTGTAGTGGTTATCACGTTCGCCTAACACGCGAAAGGTCCCCGGTTCGAAACCGGCAGAAACAGTGTGTATATGTTAGTGATTTTTGCCACAATGTCGCTTTTAGCAGCCCTTTTCACGCATTCTACTTTGGCGTAGACTTTCAGTTTGCAAGGCACAGAGAAGCAGCAAGAATGGGTTTCTGTAGTGTAGTGGTTATCACGTTCGCCTAACACGCGAAAGGTCCCCGTTTCGAAACCGGGCAGAAACAGTGCTTACCTTTAACTTTTTCACAGTCAGGCAAACTCAAAGCTCTTGCCACACCATGCCCCTCTGGCAGCCGTAAGTCAAATCTGACAAAATAAAGCACAGTTTAGGTGCAACACCTTCAATGGGAGCTCTTTTTCTTCACTGTTTGTGAGTCGACCAGGAGATCCTGAAGACCCTTGCCTGAAGATGTAAGGTGAGCTGATTTGCTGGTCCTACACAGGCAAAGTTTTGCTGCAGTTCCTATAGTGCAGACTCTGTGTAAGATGACTAGCAAAACCTGCTGACCATCGCTGTAAGTGTTTAGTGTGTATATGTTAGTGATTTTTGCCACAATGTCGCTTTTAGCAGCCCTTTTCACGCATTCTACTTTGGCGTAGACTTTCAGTTTGCAAGGCACAGAGAAGCAGCAAGAATGGGTTTCTGTAGTGTAGTGGTTATCACGTTCGCCTAACACGCGGAAGGTCCCCGGTTCGAAACCGGGCAGAAACAGTGCTTACCTTTAACTTTTTCACAGTCAGGCAAACTCAAAGCTCTTGCCACACCATGCCCCTCTGGCAGCCGTAAGTCAAATCTGACAAAATAAAGCACAGTTTAGGTGCAACACCTTCAATGGGAGCTCTTTTCCTTCACTGTTTGTGAGTCGACCAGGAGAACCTGAAGACCCTTGCCTGAAGATGTAAGGTGAGCTGATTTGCTGGTCCTACACAGGCAAAGTTTTGCTGCAGTTCCTATAGTGCAGACTCTGTGTAAGATGACTAGCAAAACCTGCTGACCATCGCTGTAAGTGTTTAGTGTTAAGGAAAACTTGTTTTCTTGACCCAAAGGCCATTGGAATGCCGACTTTGGCTCTCCTGCTTAGTCAGTTGAGTTGGAAAACCTAACGACCATTGGTGTATGATTTCATCTGATCTGGTGAGAAAAGTGTGTGGAAAAGCTAAAGGTGATATTCATGACTTAGTCTATCTTGCCAGTACTGGGTGTTTTGAGGATGGTGTTTGTATCAAGCTAGGCATCTGAGATGGGCTTTCTTCCTTGTTTTCTTCATTACCCAAGAGTATCATTTGCAAGGATGGTAAACTGAACTCAGGTCATTAAAAAACCAGAAACAAATAATAGCTAATATGGTGACCCCAACCTCCGACCACCCAACCAGAAAAGGTCCGACATGGTGGGTTTCTGTAGTGTAGTGGTTATCACGTTCGCCTAACACGCGAAAGGTCCCCGGTTCGAAACCGGCAGAAACAGTGTGTATATGTTAGTGATTTTTGCCACAATGTCGCTTTTAGCAGCCCTTTTCACGCATTCTACTTTGGCGTAGACTTTCAGTTTGCAAGGCACAGAGAAGCAGCAAGAATGGGTTTCTGTAGTGTAGTGGTTATCACGTTCGCCTAACACGCGAAAGGTCCCCGGTTCGAAACCGGGCAGAAACAGTGCTTACCTTTAACTTTTTCACAGTCAGGCAAACTCAAAGCTCTTGCCACACCATGCCCCTCTGGCAGCCGTAAGTCAAATCTGACAAAATAAAGCACAGTTTAGGTGCAACACCTTCAATGGGAGCTCTTTTCCTTCACTGTTTGTGAGTCGACCAGGAGAACCTGAAGACCCTTGCCTGAAGATGTAAGGTGAGCTGATTTGCTGGTCCTACACAGGCAAAGTTTTGCTGCAGTTCCTATAGTGCAGACTCTGTGTAAGATGACTAGCAAAACCTGCTGACCATCGCTGTAAGTGTTTAGTGTTAAGGAAAACTTGTTTTCTTGACCCAAAGGCCATTGGAATGCCGACTTTGGCTCTCCTGCTTAGTCAGTTGAGTTGGAAAACCTAACGACCATTGGTGTATGATTTCATCTGATCTGGTGAGAAAAGTGTGTGGAAAAGCTAAAGGTGATATTCATGACTTAGTCTATCTTGCCAGTACTGGGTGTTTTGAGGATGGTGTTTGTATCAAGCTAGGCATCTGAGATGGGCTTTCTTCCTTGTTTTCTTCATTACCCAAGAGTATCATTTGCAAGGATGGTAAACTGAACTCAGGTCATTAAAAAACCAGAAACAAATAATAGCTAATATGGTGACCCCAACCTCCGACCACCCAACCAGAAAAGGTCCGACATGGTGGGTTTCTGTAGTGTAGTGGTTATCACGTTCGCCTAACACGCGAAAGGTCCCCGGTTCGAAACCGGGCAGAAACAGTGTGTATATGTTAGTGATTTTTGCCACAATGTCGCTTTTAGCAGCCCTTTTCACGCATTCTACTTTGGCGTAGACTTTTAGTTTGCAAGGCACAGAGAAGCAGCAAGAATGGGTTTCTGTAGTGTAGTGGTTATCACGTTCGCCTAACACGCAAAAGGTCCCCGGTTCGAAACCGGGCAGAAACAGTGCTTACCTTTAACTTTTTCAAAGTCAGGCAAACTCAAAGCTCTTGCCACACCATGCCCCTCTGGCAGCCGTAAGTCAAATCTGACAAAATAAAGCACAGTTTAGGTGCAACACCTTCAATGGGAGCTCTTTTTCTTCACTGTTTGTGAGTCGACCAGGAGATCCTGAAGACCCTTGCCTGAAGATGTAAGGTGAGCTGATTTGCTGGTCCTACACAGGCAAAGTTTTGCTGCAGTTCCTATAGTGCAGACTCTGTGTAAGATGACTAGCAAAACCTGCTGACCATCGCTGTAAGTGTTTAGTGTGTATATGTTAGTGATTTTTGCCACAATGTCGCTTTTAGCAGCCCTTTTCACGCATTCTACTTTGGCGTAGACTTTCAGTTTGCAAGGCACAGAGAAGCAGCAAGAATGGATTTCTGTAGTGTAGTGGTTATCACGTTCGCCTAACACGCGAAAGGTCCCCGGTTCGAAACCGGGCAGAAACAGTGCTTACCTTTAACTTTTTCACAGTCAGGCAAACTCAAAGCTCTTGCTACACCATGCCCCTCTGGCAGCCGTAAGTCAAATCTGACAAAATAAAGCACAGTTTAGGTGCAACACCTTCAATGGGAGCTCTTTTTCTTCACTGTTTGTGAGTCGACCAGGAGAACCTGAAGACCCTTGCCTGAAGATGTAAGGTGAGCTGATTTGCTGGTCCTACACAGGCAAAGTTTTGCTGCAGTTCCTATAGTGCAGACTCTGTGTAAGATGACTAGCAAAACCTGCTGACCATCGCTGTAAGTGTTTAGTGTTAAGGAAAACTTGTTTTCTTGACCCAAAGGCCATTGGAATGCCGACTTTGGCTCTCCTGCTTAGTCAGTTGAGTTGGAAAACCTAACGACCATTGGTGTATGATTTCATCTGATCTGGTGAGAAAAGTGTGTGGAAAAGCTAAAGGTGATATTCATGACTTAGTCTATCTTGCCAGTACTGGGTGTTTTGAGGATGGTGTTTGTATCAAGCTAGGCATCTGAGATGGGCTTTCTTCCTTGTTTTCTTCATTACCCAAGAGTATCATTTGCAAGGATGGTAAACTGAACTCAGGTCATTAAAAAACCAGAAACAAATAATAGCTAATATGGTGACCCCAACCTCCGACCACCCAACCAGAAAAGGTCCGGCATGGTGGGTTTCTGTAGTGTAGTGGTTATCACGTTCGCCTAACACGCGAAAGGTCCCCGGTTCGAAACCGGGCAGAAACAGTGTGTATATGTTAGTGATTTTTGCCACAATGTCGCTTTTAGCAGCCCTTTTCACGCATTCTACTTTGGCGTAGACTTTCAGTTTGCAAGGCACAGAGAAGCAGCAAAAATGGGTTTCTGTAGTGTAGTGGTTATCACGTTCGCCTAACACGCGAAAGGTCCCCGGTTCGAAACCGGGCAGAAACAGTGCTTACCTTTAACTTTTTCACAGTCAGGCAAACTCAAAGCTCTTGCCACACCATGCCCCTCTGGCAGCCGTAAGTCAAATCTGACAAAATAAAGCACAGTTTAGGTGCAACACCTTCAATGGGAGCTCTTTTTCTTCACTGTTTGTGAGTCGACCAGGAGATCCTGAAGACCCTTGCCTGAAGATGTAAGGTGAGCTGATTTGCTGGTCCTACACAGGCAAAGTTTTGCTGCAGTTCCTATAGTGCAGACTCTGTGTAAGATGACTAGCAAAACCTGCTGACCATCGCTGTAAGTGTTTAGTGTGTATATGTTAGTGATTTTTGCCACAATGTCGCTTTTAGCAGCCCTTTTCACGCATTCTACTTTGGCGTAGACTTTCAGTTTGCAAGGCACAGAGAAGCAGCAAGAATGGGTTTCTGTAGTGTAGTGGTTATCACGTTCGCCTAACACGCGAAAGGTCCCCGGTTCGAAACCGGGCAGAAACAGTGCTTACCTTTAACTTTTTCACAGTCAGGCAAACTCAAAGCTCTTGCCACACCATGCCCCTCTGGCAGCCGTAAGTCAAATCTGACAAAATAAAGCACAGTTTAGGTGCAACACCTTCAATGGGAGCTCTTTTTCTTCACTGTTTGTGAGTCGACCAGGAGAACCTGAAGACCCTTGCCTGAAGATGTAAGGTGAGCTGATTTGCTGGTCCTACACAGGCAAAGTTTTGCTGCAGTTCCTATAGTGCAGACTCTGTGTAAGATGACTAGCAAAACCTGCTGACCATCGCTGTAAGTGTTTAGTGTTAAGGAAAACTTGTTTTCTTGACCCAAAGGCCATTGGAATGCCGACTTTGGCTCTCCTGCTTAGTCAGTTGAGTTGGAAAACCTAACGACCATTGGTGTATGATTTCATCTGATCTGGTGAGAAAAGTGTGTGGAAAAGCTAAAGGTGATATTCATGACTTAGTCTATCTTGCCAGTACTGGGTGTTTTGAGGATGGTGTTTGTATCAAGCTAGGCATCTGAGATGGGCTTTCTTCCTTGTTTTCTTCATTACCCAAGAGTATCATTTGCAAGGATGGTAAACTGAACTCAGGTCATTAAAAAACCAGAAACAAATAATAGCTAATATGGTGACCCCAACCTCCGACCACCCAACCAGAAAAGGTCCGGCATGGTGGGTTTCTGTAGTGTAGTGGTTATCACGTTCGCCTAACACGCGAAAGGTCCCCGGTTCGAAACCGGGCAGAAACAGTGTGTATATGTTAGTGATTTTTGCCACAATGTCGCTTTTAGCAGCCCTTTTCACGCATTCTACTTTGGCGTAGACTTTCAGTTTGCAAGGCACAGAGAAGCAGCAAAAATGGGTTTCTGTAGTGTAGTGGTTATCACGTTCGCCTAACACGCGAAAGGTCCCCGGTTCGAAACCGGGCAGAAACAGTGCTTACCTTTAACTTTTTCACAGTCAGGCAAACTCAAAGCTCTTGCCACACCATGCCCCTCTGGCAGCCGTAAGTCAAATCTGACAAAATAAAGCACAGTTTAGGTGCAACACCTTCAATGGGAGCTCTTTTTCTTCACTGTTTGTGAGTCGACCAGGAGAACCTGAAGACCCTTGCCTGAAGATGTAAGGTGAGCTGATTTGCTGGTCCTACACAGGCAAAGTTTTGCTGCAGTTCCTATAGTGCAGACTCTGTGTAAGATGACTAGCAAAACCTGCTGACCATCGCTGTAAGTGTTTAGTGTTAAGGAAAACTTGTTTTCTTGACCCAAAGGCCATTGGAATGCCGACTTTGGCTCTCCTGCTTAGTCAGTTGAGTTGGAAAACCTAACGACCATTGGTGTATGATTTCATCTGATCTGGTGAGAAAAGTGTGTGGAAAAGCTAAAGGTGATATTCATGACTTAGTCTATCTTGCCAGTACTGGGTGTTTTGAGGATGGTGTTTGTATCAAGCTAGGCATCTGAGATGGGCTTTCTTCCTTGTTTTCTTCATTACCCAAGAGTATCATTTGCAAGGATGGTAAACTGAACTCAGGTCATTAAAAAACCAGAAACAAATAATAGCTAATATGGTGACCCCAACCTCCGACCACCCAACCAGAAAAGGTCCGACATGGTGGGTTTCTGTAGTGTAGTGGTTATCACGTTCGCCTAACACGCGAAAGGTCCCCGGTTCGAAACCGGCAGAAACAGTGTGTATATGTTAGTGATTTTTGCCACAATGTCGCTTTTAGCAGCCCTTTTCACGCATTCTACTTTGGCGTAGACTTTCAGTTTGCAAGGCACAGAGAAACAGCAAGAATGGGTTTCTGTAGTGTAGTGGTTATCACGTTCGCCTAACACGCGAAAGGTCCCCGGTTCGAAACCGGGCAGAAACAGTGCTTACCTTTAACTTTTTCACAGTCAGGCAAACTCAAAGCTCTTGCCACACCATGCCCCTCTGGCAGCCGTAAGTCAAATCTGACAAAATAAAGCACAGTTTAGGTGCAACACCTTCAATGGGAGCTCTTTTTCTTCACTGTTTGTGAGTCGACCAGGAGAACCTGAAGACCCTTGCCTGAAGATGTAAGGTGAGCTGATTTGCTGGTCCTACACAGGCAAAGTTTTGCTGCAGTTCCTATAGTGCAGACTCTGTGTAAGATGACTAGCAAAACCTGCTGACCATCGCTGTAAGTGTTTAGTGTTAAGGAAAACTTGTTTTCTTGACCCAAAAGCCATTGGAATGCCTATTTTGGCTCTCCTGCTTAGTCAGTTGAGTTGGAAAACCTAACGACCATTGGTGTATGATTTCATCTGATCTGGTGAGAAAAGTGTGTGGAAAAGCTAAAGGTGATATTCATGACTTAGTCTATCTTGCCAGTACTGGGTGTTTTGAGGATGGTGTTTGTATCAAGCTAGGCATCTGAGATGGGCTTTCTTCCTTGTTTTCTTCATTACCCAAGAGTATCATTTGCAAGGATGGTAAACTGAACTCAGGTCATTAAAAAACCAGAAACAAATAATAGCTAATATGGTGACCCCAACCTCCGACCACCCAACCAGAAAAGGTCCGACATGGTGGGTTTCTGTAGTGTAGTGGTTATCACGTTCGCCTAACACGCGAAAGGTCCCCGGTTCGAAACCGGGCAGAAACAGTGTGTATATGTTAGTGATTTTTGCCACAATGTCGCTTTTAGCAGCCCTTTTCACGCATTCTACTTTGGCGTAGACTTTCAGTTTGCAAGGCACAGAGAAGCAGCAAGAATGGGTTTCTGTAGTGTAGTGGTTATCACGTTCGCCTAACACGCGAAAGGTCCCCGGTTCGAAACCGGGCAGAAACAGTGCTTACCTTTAACTTTTTCACAGTCAGGCAAACTCAAAACTCTTGCCACACCATGCCCCTCTGGCAGCCGTAAGTCAAATCTGACAAAATAAAGCACAGTTTAGGTGCAACACCTTCAATGGGAGCTCTTTTTCTTCACTGTTTGTGAGTCGACCAGGAGATCCTGAAGACCCTTGCCTGAAGATGTAAGGTGAGCTGATTTGCTGGTCCTACACAGGCAAAGTTTTGCTGCAGTTCCTATAGTGCAGACTCTGTGTAAGATGACTAGCAAAACCTGCTGACCATCGCTGTAAGTGTTTAGTGTGTATATGTTAGTGATTTTTGCCACAATGTTGCTTTTAGCAGCCCTTTTCACGCATTCTACTTTGGCGTAGACTTTCAGTTTGCAAGGCACAGAGAAGCAGCAAGAATGGGTTTCTGTAGTGTAGTGGTTATCACGTTCGCCTAACACACGAAAGGTCCCCGGTTCGAAACCGGGCAGAAACAGTGCTTACCTTTAACTTTTTCACAGTCAGGCAAACTCAAAGCTCTTGCCACACCATGCCCCTCTGGCAGCCGTAAGTCAAATCTGACAAAATAAAGCACAGTTTAGGTGCAACACCTTCAATGGGAGCTCTTTTTCTTCACTGTTTGTGAGTCGACCAGGAGAACCTGAAGACCCTTGCCTGAAGATGTAAGGTGAGCTGATTTGCTGGTCCTACACAGGCAAAGTTTTGCTGCAGTTCCTATAGTGCAGACTCTGTGTAAGATGACTAGCAAAACCTGCTGACCATCGCTGTAAGTGTTTAGTGTTAAGGAAAACTTGTTTTCTTGACCCAAAGGCCATTGGAATGCCGACTTTGGCTCTCCTGCTTAGTCAGTTGAGTTGGAAAAC
This sequence comes from Lithobates clamitans, assembly GCA_037952925.1. Taxonomy (NCBI): domain Eukaryota; kingdom Metazoa; phylum Chordata; class Amphibia; order Anura; family Ranidae; genus Lithobates; species Lithobates clamitans. The sequence goes on along the minus strand of JBBGZY010000752.1, from coordinate 335,861 downwards.
CTAACGACCATTGGTGTATGATTTCATCTGATCTGGTGAGAAAAGTGTGTGGAAAAGCTAAAGGTGATATTCATGACTTAGTCTATCTTGCCAGTACTGGGTGTTTTGAGGATGGTGTTTGTATCAAGCTAGGCATCTGAGATGGGCTTTCTTCCTTGTTTTCTTCATTACCCAAGAGTATCATTTGCAAGGATGGTAAACTGAACTCAGGTCATTAAAAAACCAGAAACAAATAATAGCTAATATGGTGACCCCAACCTCCGACCACCCAACCAGAAAAGGTCCGACATGGTGGGTTTCTGTAGTGTAGTGGTTATCACGTTCGCCTAACACGCGAAAGGTCCCCGGTTCGAAACCGGCAGAAACAGTGTGTATATGTTAGTGATTTTTGCCACAATGTCGCTTTTAGCAGCCCTTTTCACGCATTCTACTTTGGCGTAGACTTTCAGTTTGCAAGGCACAGAGAAGCAGCAAGAATGGGTTTCTGTAGTGTAGTGGTTATCACGTTCGCCTAACACGCGAAAGGTCCCCGGTTCGAAACCGGGCAGAAACAGTGCTTACCTTTAACTTTTTCACAGTCAGGCAAACTCAAAGCTCTTGCCACACCATGCCCCTCTGGCAGCCGTAAGTCAAATCTGACAAAATAAAGCACAGTTTAGGTGCAACACCTTCAATGGGAGCTCTTTTTCTTCACTGTTTGTGAGTCGACCAGGAGAACCTGAAGACCCTTGCCTGAAGATGTAAGGTGAGCTGATTTGCTGGTCCTACACAGGCAAAGTTTTGCTGCAGTTCCTATAGTGCAGACTCTGTGTAAGATGACTAGCAAAACCTGCTGACCATCGCTGTAAGTGTTTAGTGTTAAGGAAAACTTGTTTTCTTGACCCAAAGGCCATTGGAATGCCGACTTTGGCTCTCCTGCTTAGTCAGTTGAGTTGGAAAACCTAACGACCATTGGTGTATGATTTCATCTGATCTGGTGAGAAAAGTGTGTGGAAAAGCTAAAGGTGATATTCATGACTTAGTCTATCTTGCCAGTACTGGGTGTTTTGAGGATGGTGTTTGTATCAAGCTAGGCATCTGAGATGGGCTTTCTTCCTTGTTTTCTTCATTACCCAAGAGTATCATTTGCAAGGATGGTAAACTGAACTCAGGTCATTAAAAAACCAGAAACAAATAATAGCTAATATGGTGACCCCAACCTCCGACCACCCAACCAGAAAAGGTCCAACATGGTGGGTTTCTGTAGTGTAGTGGTTATCACGTTCGCCTAACACGCGAAAGGTCCCCGGTTCGAAAACGGGCAGAAACAGTGCTTACCTTTAACTTTTTCACAGTCAGGCAAACTCAAAGCTCTTGCCACACCATGCCCCTCTGGCAGCCGTAAGTCAAATCTGACAAAATAAAGCACAGTTTAGGTGCAACACCTTCAATGGGAGCTCTTTTTCTTCACTGTTTGTGAGTCGACCAGGAGAACCTGAAGACCCTTGCCTGAAGATGTAAGGTGAGCTGATTTGCTGGTCCTACACAGGCAAAGTTTTGCTGCAGTTCCTATAGTGCAGACTCTGTGTAAGATGACTAGCAAAACCTGCTGACCATCGCTGTAAGTGTTTAGTGTTAAGGAAAACTTGTTTTCTTGACCCAAAGGCCATTGGAATGCCGACTTTGGCTCTCCTGCTTAGTCAGTTGAGTTGGAAAACCTAACGACCATTGGTGTATGATTTCATCTGATCTGGTGAGAAAAGTGTGTGGAAAAGCTAAAGGTGATATTCATGACTTAGTCTATCTTGCCAGTACTGGGTGTTTTGAGGATGGTGTTTGTATCAAGCTAGGCATCTGAGATGGGCTTTCTTCCTTGTTTTCTTCATTACCCAAGAGTATCATTTGCAAGGATGGTAAACTGAACTCAGGTCATTAAAAAACCAGAAACAAATAATAGCTAATATGGTGACCCCAACCTCCGACCACCCAACCAGAAAAGGTCCAACATGGTGGGTTTCTGTAGTGTAGTGGTTATCACGTTCGCCTAACACGCGAAAGGTCCCCGGTTCGAAACCGGGCAGAAACAGTGCTTACCTTTAACTTTTTCACAGTCAGGCAAACTCAAAGCTCTTGCCACACCATGCCCCTCTGGCAGCCGTAAGTCAAATCTGACAAAATAAAGCACAGTTTAGGTGCAACACCTTCAATGGGAGCTCTTTTTCTTCACTGTTTGTGAGTCGACCAGGAGAACCTGAAGACCCTTGCCTGAAGATGTAAGGTGAGCTGATTTGCTGGTCCTACACAGGCAAAGTTTTGCTGCAGTTCCTATAGTGCAGACTCTGTGTAAGATGACTAGCAAAACCTGCTGACCATCGCTGTAAGTGTTTAGTGTTAAGGAAAACTTGTTTTCTTGACCCAAAGGCCATTGGAATGCCGACTTTGGCTCTCCTGCTTAGTCAGTTGAGTTGGAAAACCTAACGACCATTGGTGTATGATTTCATCTGATCTGGTGAGAAAAGTGTGTGGAAAAGCTAAAGGTGATATTCATGACTTAGTCTATCTTGCCAGTACTGGGTGTTTTGAGGATGGTGTTTGTATCAAGCTAGGCATCTGAGATGGGCTTTCTTCCTTGTTTTCTTCATTACCCAAGAGTATCATTTGCAAGGATGGTAAACTGAACTCAGGTCATTAAAAAACCAGAAACAAATAATAGCTAATATGGTGACCCCAACCTCCGACCACCCAACCAGAAAAGGTCCAACATGGTGGGTTTCTGTAGTGTAGTGGTTATCACGTTCGCCTAACACGCGAAAGGTCCCCGGTTCGAAAACGGGCAGAAACAGTGCTTACCTTTAACTTTTTCACAGTCAGGCAAACTCAAAGCTCTTGCCACACCATGCCCCTCTGGCAGCCGTAAGTCAAATCTGACAAAATAAAGCACAGTTTAGGTGCAACACCTTCAATGGGAGCTCTTTTTCTTCACTGTTTGTGAGTCGACCAGGAGAACCTGAAGACCCTTGCCTGAAGATGTAAGGTGAGCTGATTTGCTGGTCCTACACAGGCAAAGTTTTGCTGCAGTTCCTATAGTGCAGACTCTGTGTAAGATGACTAGCAAAACCTGCTGACCATCGCTGTAAGTGTTTAGTGTTAAGGAAAACTTGTTTTCTTGACCCAAAGGCCATTGGAATGCCGACTTTGGCTCTCCTGCTTAGTCAGTTGAGTTGGAAAACCTAACGACCATTGGTGTATGATTTCATCTGATCTGGTGAGAAAAGTGTGTGGAAAAGCTAAAGGTGATATTCATGACTTAGTCTATCTTGCCAGTACTGGGTGTTTTGAGGATGGTGTTTGTATCAAGCTAGGCATCTGAGATGGGCTTTCTTCCTTGTTTTCTTCATTACCCAAGAGTATCATTTGCAAGGATGGTAAACAGAACTCAGGTCATTAAAAAACCAGAAACAAATAATAGCTAATATGGTGACCCCAACCTCCGACCACCCAACCAGAAAAGGTCCGACATGGTGGGTTTCTGTAGTGTAGTGGTTATCACGTTCGCCTAACACGCGAAAGGTCCCCGGTTCGAAACCGGGCAGAAACAGTGTGTATATGTTAGTGATTTTTGCCACAATGTCGCTTTTAGCAGCCCTTTTCACGCATTCTACTTTGGCGTAGACTTTCAGTTTGCAAGGCACAGAGAAGCAGCAAGAATGGGTTTCTGTAGTGTAGTGGTTATCACGTTCGCCTAACACGCGAAAGGTCCCCGGTTCGAAACCGGGCAGAAACAGTGCTTACCTTTAACTTTTTCACAGTCAGGCAAACTCAAAACTCTTGCCACACCATGCCCCTCTGGCAGCCGTAAGTCAAATCTGACAAAATAAAGCACAGTTTAGGTGCAACACCTTCAATGGGAGCTCTTTTTCTTCACTGTTTGTGAGTCGACCAGGAGATCCTGAAGACCCTTGCCTGAAGATGTAAGGTGAGCTGATTTGCTGGTCCTACACAGGCAAAGTTTTGCTGCAGTTCCTATAGTGCAGACTCTGTGTAAGATGACTAGCAAAACCTGCTGACCATCGCTGTAAGTGTTTAGTGTGTATATGTTAGTGATTTTTGCCACAATGTTGCTTTTAGCAGCCCTTTTCACGCATTCTACTTTGGCGTAGACTTTCAGTTTGCAAGGCACAGAGAAGCAGCAAGAATGGGTTTCTGTAGTGTAGTGGTTATCACGTTCGCCTAACACGCGAAAGGTCCCCGGTTCGAAACCGGGCAGAAACAGTGCTTACCTTTAACTTTTTCACAGTCAGGCAAACTCAAAGCTCTTGCCACACCATGCCCCTCTGGCAGCCGTAAGTCAAATCTGACAAAATAAAGCACAGTTTAGGTGCAACACCTTCAATGGGAGCTCTTTTTCTTCACTGTTTGTGAGTCGACCAGGAGAACCTGAAGACCCTTGCCTGAAGATGTAAGGTGAGCTGATTTGCTGGTCCTACACAGGCAAAGTTTTGCTGCAGTTCCTATAGTGCAGACTCTGTGTAAGATGACTAGCAAAACCTGCTGACCATCGCTGTAAGTGTTTAGTGTTAAGGAAAACTTGTTTTCTTGACCCAAAGGCCATTGGAATGCCGACTTTGGCTCTCCTGCTTAGTCAGTTGAGTTGGAAAACCTAACGACCATTGGTGTATGATTTCATCTGATCTGGTGAGAAAAGTGTGTGGAAAAGCTAAAGGTGATATTCATGACTTAGTCTATCTTGCCAGTACTGGGTGTTTTGAGGATGGTGTTTGTATCAAGCTAGGCATCTGAGATGGGCTTTCTTCCTTGTTTTCTTCATTACCCAAGAGTATCATTTGCAAGGATGGTAAACTGAACTCAGGTCATTAAAAAACCAGAAACAAATAATAGCTAATATGGTGACCCCAACCTCCGACCACCCAACCAGAAAAGGTCCGACATGGTGGGTTTCTGTAGTGTAGTGGTTATCACGTTCGCCTAACACGCGAAAGGTCCCCGGTTCGAAACCGGCAGAAACAGTGTGTATATGTTAGTGATTTTTGCCACAATGTCGCTTTTAGCAGCCCTTTTCACGCATTCTACTTTGGCGTAGACTTTCAGTTTGCAAGGCACAGAGAAGCAGCAAGAATGGGTTTCTGTAGTGTAGTGGTTATCACGTTCGCCTAACACGCGAAAGGTCCCCGGTTCGAAACCGGGCAGAAACAGTGCTTACCTTTAACTTTTTCACAGTCAGGCAAACTCAAAGCTCTTGCCACACCATGCCCCTCTGGCAGCCGTAAGTCAAATCTGACAAAATAAAGCACAGTTTAGGTGCAACACCTTCAATGGGAGCTCTTTTTCTTCACTGTTTGTGAGTCGACCAGGAGAACCTGAAGACCCTTGCCTGAAGATGTAAGGTGAGCTGATTTGCTGGTCCTACACAGGCAAAGTTTTGCTTCAGTTCCTATAGTGCAGACTCTGTGTAAGATGACTAGCAAAACCTGCTGACCATCGCTGTAAGTGTTTAGTGTTAAGGAAAACTTGTTTTCTTGACCCAAAGGCCATTGGAATGCCGACTTTGGCTCTCCTGCTTAGTCAGTTGAGTTGGAAAACCTAACGACCATTGGTGTATGATTTCATCTGATCTGGTGAGAAAAGTGTGTGGAAAAGCTAAAGGTGATATTCATGACTTAGTCTATCTTGCCAGTACTGGGTGTTTTGAGGATGGTGTTTGTATCAAGCTAGGCATCTGAGATGGGCTTTCTTCCTTGTTTTCTTCATTACCCAAGAGTATCATTTGCAAGGATGGTAAACTGAACTCAGGTCATTAAAAAACCAGAAACAAATAATAGCTAATATGGTGACCCCAACCTCCGACCACCCAACCAGAAAAGGTCCGACATGGTGGGTTTCTGTAGTGTAGTGGTTATCACGTTCGCCTAACACGCGAAAGGTCCCCGGTTCGAAACCGGCAGAAACAGTGTGTATATGTTAGTGATTTTTGCCACAATGTCGCTTTTAGCAGCCCTTTTCACGCATTCTACTTTGGCGTAGACTTTCAGTTTGCAAGGCACAGAGAAGCAGCAAGAATGGGTTTCTGTAGTGTAGTGGTTATCACGTTCGCCTAACACGCGAAAGGTCCCCGGTTCGAAACCGGGCAGAAACAGTGCTTACCTTTAACTTTTTCACAGTCAGGCAAACTCAAAACTCTTGCCACACCATGCCCCTCTGGCAGCCGTAAGTCAAATCTGACAAAATAAAGCACAGTTTAGGTGCAACACCTTCAATGGGAGCTCTTTTTCTTCACTGTTTGTGAGTCGACCAGGAGATCCTGAAGACCCTTGCCTGAAGATGTAAGGTGAGCTGATTTGCTGGTCCTACACAGGCAAAGTTTTGCTGCAGTTCCTATAGTGCAGACTCTGTGTAAGATGACTAGCAAAACCTGCTGACCATCGCTGTAAGTGTTTAGTGTGTATATGTTAGTGATTTTTGCCACAATGTTGCTTTTAGCAGCCCTTTTCACGCATTCTACTTTGGCGTAGACTTTCAGTTTGCAAGGCACAGAGAAGCAGCAAGAATGGGTTTCTGTAGTGTAGTGGTTATCACGTTCGCCTAACACGCGAAAGGTCCCCGGTTCGAAACCGGGCAGAAACAGTGCTTACCTTTAACTTTTTCACAGTCAGGCAAACTCAAAGCTCTTGCCACACCATGCCCCTCTGGCAGCCGTAAGTCAAATCTGACAAAATAAAGCACAGTTTAGGTGCAACACCTTCAATGGGAGCTCTTTTTCTTCACTGTTTGTGAGTCGACCAGGAGAACCTGAAGACCCTTGCCTGAAGATGTAAGGTGAGCTGATTTGCTGGTCCTACACAGGCAAAGTTTTGCTGCAGTTCCTATAGTGCAGACTCTGTGTAAGATGACTAGCAAAACCTGCTGACCATCGCTGTAAGTGTTTAGTGTTAAGGAAAACTTGTTTTCTTGACCCAAAGGCCATTGGAATGCCGACTTTGGCTCTCCTGCTTAGTCAGTTGAGTTGGAAAACCTAACGACCATTGGTGTATGATTTCATCTGATCTGGTGAGAAAAGTGTGTGGAAAAGCTAAAGGTGATATTCATGACTTAGTCTATCTTGCCAGTACTGGGTGTTTTGAGGATGGTGTTTGTATCAAGCTAGGCATCTGAGATGGGCTTTCTTCCTTGTTTTCTTCATTACCCAAGAGTATCATTTGCAAGGATGGTAAACTGAACTCAGGTCATTAAAAAACCAGAAACAAATAATAGCTAATATGGTGACCCCAACCTCCGACCACCCAACCAGAAAAGGTCCGACATGGTGGGTTTCTGTAGTGTAGTGGTTATCACGTTCGCCTAACACGCGAAAGGTCCCCGGTTCGAAACCGGCAGAAACAGTGTGTATATGTTAGTGATTTTTGCCACAATGTCGCTTTTAGCAGCCCTTTTCACGCATTCTACTTTGGCGTAGACTTTCAGTTTGCAAGGCACAGAGAAGCAGCAAGAATGGGTTTCTGTAGTGTAGTGGTTATCACGTTCGCCTAACACGCGAAAGGTCCCCGGTTCGAAACCGGGCAGAAACAGTGCTTACCTTTAACTTTTTCACAGTCAGGCAAACTCAAAGCTCTTGCCACACCATGCCCCTCTGGCAGCCGTAAGTCAAATCTGACAAAATAAAGCACAGTTTAGGTGCAACACCTTCAATGGGAGCTCTTTTTCTTCACTGTTTGTGAGTCGACCAGGAGAACCTGAAGACCCTTGCCTGAAGATGTAAGGTGAGCTGATTTGCTGGTCCTACACAGGCAAAGTTTTGCTGCAGTACCTATAGTGCAGACTCTGTGTAAGATGACTAGCAAAACCTGCTGACCATCGCTGTAAGTGTTTAGTGTTAAGGAAAACTTGTTTTCTTGACCCAAAGGCCATTGGAATGCCGACTTTGGCTCTCCTGCTTAGTCAGTTGAGTTGGAAAACCTAACGACCATTGGTGTATGATTTCATCTGATCTGGTGAGAAAAGTGTGTGGAAAAGCTAAAGGTGATATTCATGACTTAGTCTATCTTGCCAGTACTGGGTGTTTTGAGGATGGTGTTTGTATCAAGCTAGGCATCTGAGATGGGCTTTCTTCCTTGTTTTCTTCATTACCCAAGAGTATCATTTGCAAGGATGGTAAACTGAACTCAGGTCATTAAAAAACCAGAAACAAATAATAGCTAATATGGTGACCCCAACCTCCGACCACCCAACCAGAAAAGGTCCGACATGGTGGGTTTCTGTAGTGTAGTGGTTATCACGTTCGCCTAACACGCGAAAGGTCCCCGGTTCGAAACCGGCAGAAACAGTGTGTATATGTTAGTGATTTTTGCCACAATGTCGCTTTTAGCA